>JAEANM010002073.1:0-25576 GCA_017656035.1 Myanophis thanlyinensis
TATAATATACTGATTTTTTTTTCTCTTCTCTCCAGTTCCATGCCATGGTGATGTCCAAGTGGCCCCAATTACTAACTAGGCTACCTCAGAGGAATCCTTCCCGCCATGCTGCGTTCTTGACCAAACAGCTACAGCATTGTATGGCCTGCCACCAAGTGTTGCAGTTTAAGGGTTCCACACTGGCCTTGGTGATCATCACTTTAGAGTTGGAGAAGCTGACTCCTGATTGGTTTCCTGTAATTACCGATCTGCTAAAAAAAGCACAGGTAGGAGTCAGGTTGGCCCCTGCAGCTTAAATTGGAGACCAACACCACGTTTCAAAAAGCAAACCGAGCAAGCTGACAAGTTGTTTGAAAACATTGCACGTTTTAAACAATGTATTTTTCAGGAGTGCTTGCAAGTAGTTGTTAGGATGCTGGTTTCTGTCCAATGCAAAAGATCAGGTTAGTTTAATGGGATTTAAGGTTCTGATGAATTAAAATCATTAGTGGGTTATATGGAACCGTGGGGTCATGCTTAACTTAGTTCATATTTTCAGGCATTCCAGATGTTCTTACCTCAAGCAGAGCATTGCCTCTGCTCTGGCAGTTGAGAATTTGTTAGCACCTCTGAGGTCTTTAACCTGCTGTACAGTTTGACTTTATAACCCGTTCACGTTTATCACAGCCACCTAATAGGTGGCATTAGTGAACTCAGGAGTCAGATTTTTTAAATGTCTTTATTACATCCATTTGTGTAGCCATCCATCTTGCAATTGTGATTCTGGGCAACAAATGCAGGATTCAAACCATAAAACAAAAGCAACAAGTAATAATAATAACAATAATGGTGCCCAAGGCCTTAGGAAACATAAGGGTGGCCAGCTTGGATATTAGCCAATGACATAATTCATAGCATTAACTATGAAAACCATTGCCAAATATACGATATTTTTCAGAGTATAAGACATACCAGAGTATAAGATGCACCTAGATTTAGAAGAGGAAAACAAGGTAAAAAAAAGTTTTTGGCCTCCGCACATCTTGTTTCCCCCTTCCCCGGCCCCCAGAAGCATTTTGCAGGAGAAACAGAGGCTGGGGCGATGTGTGTGAGTCTTCTTCTTCTGAGGCCGCTTGCCGCCACTCACACGCAGGGCTTTCTGGAAGGCATCTGAAGGCAAAATGGAGGCCAGGGCGATGCGTGCGAGGGGCGGCAAGCATTCACAGAAGGCAAGGCAAGTGTCAGGGTGTGCAAGGCCTGGTAAGTAGGGCACCTCCACCCCCCCATCCCCACCCTAGCTTTTTACCTGTGTGTCTTGCCCCACTCCCTGCACCCTGGGGAAGACAGGGTCTTAATTAGGGCTAATTTTATAGGAGGGACTTAATTTGATCACATGCGCTCAAACATGTGATAGGGCTTCTTTTCAAAGTGGGGCTTCTTTTTGGAGAAACACGATAGTACTTGCTAAATAAGGTAAGGAGGATGCAGTGAGCTGGACTGAGTTCCCCTTACTTGCCCCAGCTTCTGACAGCAGTTCAAAAGCATGTAAAAAATGCAAGTAGAAAAATAGGGACCACCTTGGTGGGAAGGTAACAGTGCTCCATGTGCCTTCGGTGTTTAGTCATGCCGGCCACATGACCACGGCATTGTCATCAGACAGCGCTGGTTCTTTGGCTTAGAAAGGGAGATGAGCACTGCCCCCTAGAGTTGGGAATGACTAGCACATATGTATGAGGGGACCTTTGAATTTACCTTTTAAATAAGGTAAATGTTTCCTGTCCAGTCATGTCCAACTCTAGGGCACAATGCTCTTTGTTTCTTGGCCTAGGAAGCCAGCAAATGTCTGAAGACATTTTCTGTGGTCATGTGGCCAGCATGATTGTTTGCCAAAGGCACACAGAATGCTGTTACCTTCCCAGCAAAGTGGTACCTATATATCTACTTGCATTTGCATGCTTTCTAACTGCTAGGTGGGCAAGAGTTGGGGTAGAGATGAGAACTCACCTTGTTGTGCGGCACTCGGCTCTCGAACCCAGGCTGTCAGCTTTCCAGCTGACAAGCTCAGTGTCTTTAACTGCTAAGCCATCGTGCCCCCTTGCTAAAAAAAATTATAATGCATCTCTTATAACTCCCAGAACTTCAAGGGTTCATCAATGTGATAAAGTTCTCATGAAACAAGCCACAATTGGGAACCTGTGATTGTTGCACAGCTACACTTCCAGCTCAGATGGCTAAGGATAATGGATAAGGCTTTGCTGTCTTGTCTTCCTTGTTCCATCATAGTGCATTTGCACAATGATTTGAAAATGAAAGACAGATGCAGCATTTCTTGCCACATTAGGCAAAGATAGGAGACTGTGGCTAAAAAAATAAACCACATTTGCTGTGTAAGACTTCTGTTGGTTCAGAACTCATTTCACATCATTTATCTTTAGGGAGCAGCAGTTTTAAAGCAGAGCACTCACCCTAGTTGTGGTTTATAGTACATTCACAACATTAAAAAATATTCTAACATGAAAAGACACAAAAGTTTCATGTTAAGTGTGAACTCAGCCAAAGACTATCCAGATTTTCCATTTGTTGGCACTGAGTCCAGAGAAAGACTTGACTGATTTTATAGAACAAACTTGCTGGAATTACTGGAGTTAAACTAAGAGGCTTTTAAATGTAACTTACTGATAGCAGCTAAAAATTAAGGAAACAAGAAGAAAATGGTTTTATCCCATTACATTTGTATTATGTGGCAGATCGATAGCACCAAATTCATCCACTGCAAAGAACTCGTGGATCAGCAGATCTTGGGCTTCCAGCTACCCAATGCTGTCTACATTTTCAACCCTGCAAATCAAAACATCCACACTCACCTGGCTGAAGGATTACCCTGCTATTATTCCATGGAGAAGAAAGAAATGCAGTTTAACAGGCAAAACTCACTTCTCAGAGGCCAGGCTTATAAGGATGACCTGCAGAGTGATGAATTCTATGATGGATTCAAGTACTTGTACAATGAAGATGGGACTTCAGAAGCTGGATCAAACAGTGAGATGGGAAATGACAATATTCAGGGGCCAGAAGAAAGTACCAATGCTTGCCCACCATTACAACCTGCTCCTCATATTGATTAGAGGTTCACATAGAGCAAAAAAGGGACCAAATACTAAACAAAGCCAAGGCTATTTCTAATATTTCATTAGTGCGGACTATGTATTAATCCAAAGTATTGCCTATACTGTAGCTTTCAACTTTCCATTTTTTTAAAAAATTCTTGGGCCAAACTTGTTTTGTACAGATCAAAATATAATCTAAAAAAGACATATTTAGATTATGAGCAACTGCAAGGCAAAACCTCAGATGTCGTATGCTTAAAAATATTGATTGGGGAGGAATAGGAACTTGCTTACAGTAGCTTTTTAGGACAGTGCCTTAAGATGCTTGTTAATACAGATAGTCCTCGACTTCCGACCACAATTGAGGGCAACATTTCTGTTTTAAGTGAGACATTTGTTAAGTGAGTTTTGCTCCATTTCATGACCTTTCTTGCCTCAGTGGTAAAATGAATCGCTGCAGTTGATAAGTTGGCAACCCGGCTTTTAAGCGAATCTGGCTTCCCCATTGACTTTGTTGGTCAGAAGGTCCCAAAAGGGGATCACATGATCCCAGGACACTGCAGTCATCATAAATATGAACCAGTTACCAAAATCTGATTTTTGATCACGTGATTGTGGGGATGCTGCAACGATTGTATCTGAAAAATTATCATGTCATTTTTTTCAATGCCATTGTAACTTTGAACAGTCACTAAACGAACTGCTGTAAGTCAAGGACTACCTGTATTCAAAAACTAGCTTGGTTCTCCTATCATTTGTTGAATTTCAGCATAGGAGTTTTCTTGCCTGAAGGTCTGCAGGCTGCAGGTCTGAACTGTTAAGGCCGTTTCTTGATGGCAATCATTCCTAAATCACCACTCGGCCATCACTTAGCTGAAGTGAGCTCAACGGCTAGTGAAATTATGGTACAGAAAAGAGGTGGTTTACTGTGCAATGTAACTTTTCTGGTTCTTGACTGGTGTTCTGAACTCAGGTAGTGCTGTAATAAATGGTCAGCACACTTCAGAGTAAGGGTACAAAGGTTTTCAGTTAATGGGTAGGCTTGTGAGCAATTTATTATTTATTTTTACACTGCCATGACTTTCCAGCCCTATATAAATAGCAAAATTCATTTCCTAGAAAGTTTTCCCTCGCAAAAAAAAATAGGTCTTAGACAATGATCCCCCCAAAATGGGAAAAATCCTTTCCCTTTCCATCTGCATTGTTGTTTAATCAGAGATGAATATACACAAATTTACAAGATCGCAGAAGGAGAGGAAGTGAAGCAGGATTCCTATTGATCCAGGGCTATATTTTTTGTTGCCCTTTAGATGATGCATTGTCATCCCATAATAAAATGGCATGAGTGGGCCTACAGATAAGGTCTGTCTTTTCAGAAATCTTAATTTTTTAGCAGGCACTTGAACACAATTGACTTCTTCCAATTCTGTTTTCGTATGAGTTGTACACATCCATGCATATCAGTAAAGCTGGTACCAAGAGGCTAATATTTGGGGAGTAATAACACTGGTTCCCCAGCGTCTTATACATTCCCAGTTGAGACCTAAAGAAGAATGGCTGCATCATTTTTTCCCCCCCAAGTATATCAGAGGCCCAAATACTAGAGTGTCCTGTAGGATGAAAAATAGTTGCAGGGAACAACAAAATGGTTTGGCTGGAAGAGCACGGGTAAATGATAATTGGTTTGCTCTTCATCTGATGTACATACCTTAGCCCATTTATTTCTCTGAACATTATGAAATGGTGCTAATAGTTTGTATTCCATTTCCATGGAGAAATTGTCTCTAAGCCACATCAGTTTTACATTCTGAACTGCATCTTGGAACAGAGAACATCCAACTGGAAAGAATATTATCTTTAATTCTTAGCTTGACTGCATGCTTCCAAAAATAATTTGGAAGTGTGTAGAATCACAATATCTCTCTACCATTCATTAATACAAATTGTCTTTTTTCAGGTTGCTACATGGGACTGGGAAATGTCTTTGTATTCAGAGTTGTAGTAACTTAACAAGTCAGTCTTTTAACGCAGCACCATCTCATTTTCAACCTTGTGCAACATACTCTACTTGATGTGGCTGCTTTAATGAATGGAAGAGAGATTTCATGTTTGTATAGATTCAAAAATATTCCTGAGCAGTTCTATGTTCTTGGGCAAGTTTCTTTCTATAAGCTTTATCCATTTTGCTTTCTCAGACATTCTGTGGCTGCCTTCTGTCCTATTTATGATCCTCTCAAATTTTAGTGGAGACTACGGTACTAGGGATTAATAGAGCAAAATGGTGCAAAACGAGCAAGGAGATATTTATCATAGTTTATACATCATAACATTTAGCTTCTCCCAATGCAGCTAGTTTTAATATATTGATTTTGAAAAGGTATTTAGGTTGGGGATCAAATCTTTGGCTAAACGGATTTCACTTTCAAATTATCTTAGAAATAAATAGCTCAAGCAGAATAGGTTCAAAATCATTGGAGAAAGAACAAAAGGGCACCCACTTGCAATTGGGTATCTAATTATAGAATACTCCTTAATTAATCATTAGATAACCAATGGATTTTTTTTAATTCTACAGCCTACAAGCTAAAACTGAATTGAGTCTCCCCAGGAGATACAAACAATTTGGGAAGGGTGTCCCAAGCTCCCATCTTCTGCACCAATTCCACCCCTTTTTGGGACTCTGAGGCACTCTTCACAATCACGCATGTCTTGGCGGACTACTGCCTTCCCACTCCTGCAATGCACTTTACATGGGACTGCCTGGAAGAGCATCCCGAAGCTGCAGCTGGTGCAGAATGCAGCAGCGCAGGCAGTTATGATCACTTCTTGATCGATGCATTCTGCACACCGCACTGGCTGCCAATATTCTTTCACGTTCTGTCCATGGTGCTGTTTGTAGCTTAGAAAGCACTTCATGGCATTGGACCAGGAGGAACCACCTCTCCTTGTTTATGTCCACTGCCCCATTAAGTCTGGCAGAAGAGGCGTGTTCTGGGTCCCATCTCTATTAGGGAATGCCATTTGGTAGAGAGCCTTTTGGTCATTAGGCCCACCCTTAGGAATATCATCCCACCCTCCCCCCAGAGATTAGGCTAGCCTTGAGTTTGTCATCCTTTTCTAGGCTGTAAAGATGCCACCAGGCCTGGGAGGCTAGGATGTGCGCTGACTGCATACAACAGTTGGGGTGTGTTGATTCATTTTTGAGGAGTTTGATTTTATCCCAGCTGTGGTTTATATGTGTACTGACATTTCTTGTTTTTTATTTATTCATTCGTTCGTTTTTATTTATTAAATTTATATACCACCCATATCACTGTCAAACAACTTTTGATGTTGCTTTTTATCAAAAACTATTACCAGACGTCCAGAGTCATGAACTTGAGATGGACAGCCATATAAACTGAATAAACGAATGAATATTTTTAAAGTTCATTGGGTTTGCACACACAAGGCAGCGAGGAAAACCTAGTGTGAGTTTGGAGAGTTAGTTTTGAATTTGTTTTTTTTAATTGTTTTGTTTTTCAAATTATCTTTCAAAGCTGTATATTGCCCAGTGTCTTACGGAGTCAGATGGACTTTTAAATCAAGCAAATGAATAAATAAACTGCTGACTTGCAAAAATTAGTCAGGACTAAAAGGATCAACAGTTGGTTTCCTCTTTTCTGGGAAACTTTTTTCTATCTGATGCTACTATGATGCAATGGACTTTTCATATGAATGTTGTGAAACAAGGTAACCACAAAAAACAACCGATTCTCATCCCTTACCTGTTTCCAAGTGGATATTGGACTATGGAACTACAAATGCTGATGTAGGTAAGCGTTCATTATTATTAGTTTCATTATATCATAAATGTAGAAAATGAACTCCCTTATGCATCTTTTGGCTCAGGCAACATTTTCAAATCATCCGCTTGAAATAGTTGCATACCTGATGATCATGTGGATGACATAAGCATAGCAAAAGGTATTGTTTTGGAATATATCAGAGCAGCAGCAGTTTGCTCTGTCTTTCCCCAAACATTATAAAGGTGCTTGCACCGTGTGCTCAAGAACTCAAAATAGTGCCTTGCCAGCTTCAAAGTGCAGGCGGTCCTTGACCAGTAATTTAGCAACGAAAGTTACAATGGACCAAAAAATAGTATTTATGACTTGGATGACTGTCTCTCTCCCTGCGGTCATGTGACCCCCATATTCAGCACTTGAGAGCTGGCCCACATTTACAGACATTTGCAGTGCCCCATGGTTACATGATAGCAGTTTATATTTTTTGCCAGAAGCTAGTGTTTATTTCAAAAATGCCCATTGTAGGCAACGGTTCCCTTAACAACCATGGTGATTCACTTAACCACCACCAGAAAAAAAAATCCTGCAATATCAGTCACACGATAATCTGCTTAAGCACCAGCACAACGACTGTCATTCCAGGCTCAATTATGGTCCTAAGTTGAGGACTACTTACCTATATATGAACATGGTTGATACAAAAAGGGATATAGGAGTTTAAGTTATGCAATGTATTAAAATGTAAAATCTGGTATTTTTCATATGCTTTGATGTCTCCTCTAAGGGTCAGCTTGGAAAATGTCTTGATGTTCCTTTCAAATGATAGGACCAAAAGCATCCTTGTAAACTGTGACATTTTATATTTTTAATATCACCTATCTAGGAGTTTCTCTTTTTTTAAAAAAAAAAAAAAGTAGGTGTTTTTGTTCAATAAAATCTAATTTAAAATCTTAGGTCTAACTTGCCTTTCTTGATTTCACTTTTTCTCTTGGAAATAAGGCATAGTTATTGCCACTTTTGCAAATAGAAAACAAGCTAGAGATACTTATCTGAAATACGACTTGAACTCAACAGATCTTAACCTCTGAACATTCAACGGGCTATCTCAGCAACCAAATTTCTGAAACTTCCTTCAATTTGTAAACTATACCTATACAATGCATAATTTCTTACAGCATGAAGCATATTCTGTGTACTTCTATGGCATGTGGGAAATCAGAAATTCAAGGGTTGGGAAAAGATTGTGAAAGGGAGCAAACAAGTTGCCATGAAAACACTATTCTGTTTTAATTTGTAATTATAGCTATTCTATGGGGAAATTAGTATTACCCAGTCACATGCGTTTCTCAGATGAAACAGTTTTCAGTGGATCTCACTCATGAGGACATTATTTAATGTCATACTAACATGAGAAAATCGGCAGTGCCTGGCTAAGCTTGAACACTGGGTATTAAACTTTTTTATTTTTCTGATAGAATATAATTCTACAAATATCCAACACATTTTGACAATTCAGTTAGTATTGTTTTCCATAAATGGAGAAATGAATATAAAATGCTTTATTGCAAGAATCAGAGTGCAGAGTGATAACGAATTTTTTAAACAATTATTTGGGAAGGGCGGTCACATCTGTTCCTTGGGATCTGGTCCCCCAAATGTGAGTTGTGCTTCAGGATTGGTTTAGCTTAGGGATGTCAAACTTGATTTCGTTGAGGGCCACATCAGGGTTGTGTTTGACCTTGGGGGGCTGGAGTGGGCATGGCCAGCTCAACATCACTCGTGTTGGGAGTGTGTGCCTGTGATGGCCTAAGTGCTCTGCCAGCAAAAATGGGCTCCTGAGCTGCATTTTCGGCTGCGACGGCTCCTGCAACCCTCTGCCAGCGAAAACGGAGCTCGGGAGGGTCGACTGTGGCCCTCCCAGACTCCATTTTTGCTGGCAGAAGGTTACAGGAGGCCGTCACAGCCTAAAATGGAGCTCGGGAGCCCATTTTCACTGGCAGAGGCACTGCGGGCTAATCTTTTGCTATATGCAGGGCAGCCCTGTGGGCGAGATCTAAGCACCCCACAGGCCTTATCCAGCCCCCGGGCCTTGAGTTTGACATCCCTGGTTTAGCTGAATTCCAGTATCATCACTGAAACTATTTCTGCCATTTCAAGACCTAATCAACAACTCCCAGAAGGGGCCTCAGCTGAAGAAAATTTTAGCTGGCTGTACATCATGCCTATGCCAAAACCAGCATTTCCTGTGCCTTCAGTTGGAACTCAGTTGTTTCTTTTTGTTTGTGCAACCTTCTGGGACAACTGTTTGTGTCCTTCTATCTTGTCACAAATGTGAAAGGCAGAAAACAATGGTAACTTGGTGTTCATAAATTCCGAGATGACATGAAAACAATCTCCTAGATGTTTCAGTCTTAGCCCTCCAAATTTTTAAATGACTTGGGGAGGCTAGAAACTTCAAAAAAGTGAAGCATTTCTTATCTGGGTTTATCAAGAGACGGTTCTTGTGACCAAAGATGCTGAACGCCATTCTCCCTTTAGAGCTGATACTCCCGCACATAATCCACAAATTGGGGAATGGAGAGGGGAAACAGCGCACATTGTTCATTTATATAAAATTGGACCAAAAGCAGCCAGTGACTGCCACTGCTAAACAAGATCCCTTCAGTTTTTGCCTTTAATGAATTTGGTCTCCCATTCAACTTAATAGCCTCTTGAGATAACAATGTTCATGGCCACTTCGCTTCCTTCCAAATGTGGCAACAGGATTCTGCTGATTCAGATTATTCCTGCTCATCTGGAGGGGTCCCTTTCCTGAAAGTACTTCCCTACAGACATTGCTGTGTACTTCAATAGGGCACTAAATTCACAGCCGTTGTTGCATTTCATCCAAATGCTTTAGGTCAGTTTGGATATGCTGCCCTAATTTACAGAACTCTTCTCCCAAAAAATGTCTTAACGTGGAGTCCTTCTACACTCTACTTTTAGGTCTTGCCCCAACAGTCTTCAATGAGCTGGCAAACAAAATGGCCAAATTTTGTAGCTCAACCTGAATGTATTTGGCTTCCTACGTTAGAAAATGTTATGCCAGAATAGTTAGGATTTCTGCATTTGGGCTATGCATAAACTGTAGCCATTTTGCTAAAGGTAGGGTTCTGTAGACGGTTTTCTTGTTGTCCTATTGCAAGATCTTAACAACAAACCTATTAACCATGGGATTTCTCCACCTCTCCCATTTAGTTGTCCTTTAAAAATGGTTCATAAAAAGATTTAATTTATTACTTGGAGACAGAAAAGGCTTTGGGGCATTGTGGTTTTAAATAAAAAAAAACAGATGCACGTACAGAAAGGAAGAAGACAAAAATGGTCTAACGAGACAAGAATGGGAGCATCCGTCTATCAAGTTGGGCACAGAAATTTAATGAGTTATTTTCCTTTCATACAAAATGTCTCATTATACAGACATAAGGGGGAATTTCTGCAAAGTTAGTGCTAAGAGATTCTAGAATTTCATAAGAGAGGTTAGAAATCATTTAAAATGATCTTTGATGCCCCAGTTTGAAACACACTGTGACATATTAGATTTTTTTTTTTTAAGGTGAGGAATTTTCTCATGTAGGGCTTCTAAATTACAGTGTTGTTGTTTTAAAAGAATTGATCCATTATAGTTAAAGAGACATTTTAATGGATCCAACTAAACACATGAAATCTCTGTTTATAGTGGAAGTAAAACAATAGCTGAAACATCAAATTCATTCTGAACACCTTCTCAGTGTGTTCAATCTGTCATTAGGCAACTTTGTTGGGCTTGCTTTCTCCACATAGGAAGATTAGTGGGTTTTTTTTTATTTATTTTAGTACATGCCATGCATTTAGTCTGAATTAAACATTTATAGGTGAACGATCAGTTTCTACTTAATCAAGAAACCTGATCAGGCAGTGCCATCCAAACCAATCCTTGCTTTAGAATGTCTTCTGTGAACACATTTCAAGCATTAAAAAAGTAGAAGCACCAATTAAAACTCTTCTGCATGAGATGTTTTGGCCTTAATAAATCTTCTAATTTACATATCTTCCTGATGTAATGGAGCACGAACTGGGAAGACTAAAGAAGCTACAGAAAGAACAAGAAACAATGTTTAGATTTCAGGCTCACTTAATTACATCAAACATACTGCAAGAAAACACACTCTGTAAAGATACCGCTGCTGTTTGTTCAAATGTCAGCATTTTGATTTTCTTCAGATGGAGAAAGGGTTCAGCGGCTTGCTCTCAATAATTCCAGTAATAAAATAAAAAGAGATCAGAGAGTCAATAGTTTGTAATGTTAGTAGTTCGTCATTGCCATGCAGAATTGAGAATAACTTTGGGGTGGGGGGGTGGACTGGGTTAACAGAATTTCTGTTCTGTTGTACCTCCAGGAACTGTGTAAACTCCACTAAGACCTATATGATAGGCCCATGATGGCAAACCTATAGCATGGGTGCCACAGGTGGCACGTGGAGTCATTTTGCTGGGCACACAAGCTGTCAGCCAACTTACCTCCAGCTGAGCATGCACATGCGATCACGCATGCATGCATGCACGATTGCAGAGACCCAGCTAGATCTCCTGCCTCCACTGTGCATGTGCATGATTGCAGCTGAATCTCTCCTGTGCATGCACACACAATTGCTTATGAGTGTGTGAGTGCCTGCATGCAGCTCGTGTGCATTGCACGTGCAAAAGCTGCATACATGTGCAAATGGTGCAGTTGCACATGCAGCACACGTGAAGGAGCCGCACACAAGTGCAGATGGCATGCACAAAACACATACTTTTCGGCACTCGGTAAGTAAAAGGTTTGCCACCACTGTGATAGGTGATGCATAGTGATAGAGGCTCCCATTTCAGTATATATTAGTGGGCAAAGGCACCTTAACTAGCCCTTAATTGAGCCAACACAACTTTCCCTTAATTCTGACCACAAAACATAGATTTCAACACGAGAAGCTTATTGACAGAACCTTCTCAAAGTCCTGTTTACTATTTAGAATATGAGACAAGAACAGGCCCATAGAAACCAAATGGTTCCTCTTGACTCCAAATGTAGTTTTAAAAATTTCACTACAGAAAGAAAGCTGCTTTATAGGCAATGTTTGCTTTAACTATTTCTGTAAGAGTAAATACTTTAAATGATTTCTTCAGCAATGAGACAAATCTCAAAGTCATGCATAAGTACCTATGGACAGATGATGTTACCTAGTTGGGTAATGAAAGGTGTGCAAGCAAACAACAAAGCTCAGAGAGACACCACAGTTCAATTTTGTGTTCTTTTTCATTGGTACTCTCATAAAAACAAAGCTCATATTCAACAGTTGCCAATTTAAGAAAAAGATAGCCAGGTAGAGATACCACATTCTTCATTCTAAAATGATATATGTTGGACTAGAACTAATTTCATGTATTTGCATCTCAATTTTAAAAATACTATTTGCATTCTTTCTGTGATGCATTATCCTTGCTACCCGTAATTAGCATTTTATCAGATTACCAATATTTTTATATCCATCTAATAATATAGTTACCTAATGCATTACAACTTATGTCTTGCTTAAGACAGTCTAATTCAGCAAGACAAAATTAAATATGATCACTATAGCAACAGGACTCCTAAAAGTCACCCTGCATCCATTAGATGGATTAGGAATTGCTATTTTATTCATTATTCTGCTTCTTTATAAGTTACGTACACTTTTGCTATCATAGTGCCAATATTACAAAATCATTAAATACTTAATGGTTCTATCTGTACATCACTACCTAAAACATCACGGTAATTGATCTCATGTTCACAACCCTCCAGGTCTCCCATATCTGTTCTGAGGGTTAAAGAAAGGGACAGGGTAAATGAATGGGGCCTGTAGTAAGAAAAAGCATTATTACCAATCCATTTTCGTAAGAAGTATAATTATAGTTATTTTTAATTACAGTTGATCTTACCTATTGATACTATCTTCTTTAAAAAAAATAACCCCACTATTCAAACTGTTTTGAATGCAATCCTACATTTTTATCCTCCCGAACGCACATTGCTTATGTTATCTTACCCATTTTAAAAATGTATTTTCAGGATTTTGGGAACTGAAATCTCTCTGCCCTGTTATCTCTGTGTATTATCTTTCACAACTTGAGCATCCTTCAGCTCAGAATTTCCCAGCAACTAAGGAAATTCCACCAGAGTAGCATCTCCTTAGGTTCCTAGCTAGAGTCTTTGAGGCTAACAATGTGTTTCTTAGTTCATAACTGAAACCTGATTATGACATCATTTCTTTTTAAAATGCAGACAAGCCCTAATTTCACCATAAAAAATTTGCTCAGGATTGCTGGCATCAATGAAAATATGGTTTTACCCCCAGGCACATCAGCTTTAAGGCTGTAAATATTATATTTATATAATATGTTACAAGAACTTTTTCAAGTTAGAATTGAATGAAATGTGTAAAAATAAAAGCACGGAACTTAAAATGAAATGTAATATTTAATAAAAAGAAGTACAAAGAAAGCTGAAAAAGTGGTTAAAAAATTACTAAAACCATAATGTATGAACAATACATAACACTTCATTAAAAGAAGTTGATGGGTTCTCCTCTTGACACTTTAAAATATCATTCAGTAGGATTGTCCAAGTGAAAGTTTTTGCTTCTGAAAACACAGATCATATACTGAGCAATTACTTAAATTACACAAGTTTTGAAAAACAGGAAAATATGGGTTAATTAAAGTCAATGGAAGATGCAGCTCTCCACTAGTCAAACATTACAGAAAATAATGTAGGAAATAAATTGTTGTGCTTTCCTGTTTTTCTTACTTCACACAACAGAGGTAAATCTTCAAGCTTAGTTTAAAATTTAATTTAAGGTTAACGTCACATTATAATAGCTAGCAACTTATTAAATAACAATGAATAGAACTACTAAATGCAATTTGGTCCCATAAAGAAATACAAAAGTACCAAATTAGACCTCAACCAAGAAAAGGATATTAGTTTCCACTGGGGACAACTATTACAAATAGTTTAACAAAGACGGTAGCAAAACTGAGGCCCATATTTCAATGAAAATAACATAACAGGCAGAACAACATAAAATATGCACTCACATAACACTAATATAATATAATGTTACATACATTCTGAATGTCTTCATCAGACATATATTGTCATTTCGCTATGCCTTCTATATATTTTATATTTATTATTATTCCCATCTTCTTAATTAGTTTCCAAAACAGGACAGTATCAAGCTGAGGTCCAGAAAACCCAACTGGATAAAAAAAAAATGTACTGCATGGAACCGATCTTATTGGCTTTCATGATTGTTAGAAAACTCTTAAGCCACATCATTTTGTATATTAGATAGAACTCTATTCTACTGCCCTGCAGTCTCCTTAGCATGCCTTAATTTTCAGGCTCCAAATTTTGCCTCCCAAAAGAAATTTTGTTTTATTCCTTTAACAAATCATGTACCAGAACTGCTGCCGGTACTATCTACACAGACAATACAATAGATCTATTCTGCACTGCAATTCACCATCAGTAATTATCCAGTTGCATTTTAGAAAATATATTTTTATCTTAATAAAGGCACAGCCTTTATAAAAGAAAAAAGATTAAAATGCAAGCCTGAAACAGTATAATTTGAAGAGGCTTGCGGTTAAGAAGTATCTTTACAGGGTTTTTTTTCATGAGGTTTTTTCCTCTCTTAAAAATATCAAGTAATACTGTAACATGATTTTCAATATATTCAGACATTGGCCGTAGGTTAAATGACAAAAGATCAAACAGTATTTTAACATCCAGCCAAGAAGCTTCTGCAAGAAAATGTGCAAAACAAAGAACCACAGGATAACTATATAGTTAAATTCTACTTTTGGAAAAGTTTTAGCAAAAAAAAATGCAAGCAATGCTTTAGCACCGCCAAAAATTTAAATGGAAGGACAACTAAAACTTCCCAAGCAAAATGTTCTGTGAACAGCTGCTCAGTCAACACTAAGGCAAAGGAGAGAAAACATGTGTCCATCCATGTTTCTACGCAGTGTACAAACTGGCACTAACACCTGCTGTGCATTTGATTTTCTTACCAATCTTCTGGCAAAGAAAATTTGAATCTTTTAATGGCAGTTAGGTGAAGCTTAAATAAACTTTGTTTAAGCTTGGTTCAATTTTCTGGCAGCTTTATTTATCTAATGGGAATGCTTTGTAATTGATTTTTCTATCCGGAGACACTATATAATTGGAAATCTTGCCATTTGTCAAGGTCCATTTGAATCCAGTGTTAATTTGGATCCTCATATGCAATAAACAGATCAACTGGATCCCGGGATTGCCTGTCATGTAGTAAGCCAGCCTTTTCAGACTCACATTTCAGTTGTACATTTCCCCAAAGCATATAACAAAAGAAACAAGACACATTTTAAAAGTAGACTGTATATAAGTAACAATTGAAATCAGCACAAAATATGATTTGAAAACCACTAAATGTTTTAATTGGCTTAATCTTAATTGGCCTAATTTTTTCATGATTCTTGCTATCAATGCTATCTCAATTTTTTTCTCTTACCTCTCTCATACACAACAAATTATAGTACTTGCAGTACTTGAAATTTTCAATATTTATGAACTATTTTAAAATAGCCAGCCAGAATAGCAAGTACACCTGTCTGAAAACCAGGGGAAAAGAACCAACTTTAAAAGATAGAGATTAATGTTGAAATGTTTTTTTAAAAGTAAAGTATGATTTTCTATGTTCTACTATTAACTATGGAACCATTTTCAATTTTAAAATTTGAGGAGAGAATTAATTAAAGGAATTATTTGTCTCTGCTAGATCCTCTTGAAACTTGTCTTGAACAATATTTCAGCCACCAACAGAAATGCTAAGCTTTCTCATACTATATTTCTTATTTCAATTTAAAGTTAAGAAGGTTGCCTCAAAACAGAAGTAACATTCTGGTTATCTCTCCCTCAGAGTAAATTGCAAAAATTAAAACAAAACAGGTTACCAATGGTAACTTTTACACTGCTACCTCTCTGCCTAGATTGCATCTTAAAAATTGACTCGAAATATTTAGGGCCATTTGATACAGAGATGTTGACTCGAAGAGTTTAAAACAAATATGTTGTGCTGCAATTACCTTCCCGACATTTCAGAACTAAACGTGTGAAGAATTTCCACCTTGAATCTGCAAAGGCAAAGCAAATCATTCTTTTTCTTAATCATGCTAATTTCCTGCATGGTCACCATCCATTCTTGAGAAAAGGCAGGTGATGAGTTTCTCGTGCTGCTTCCTTTGCACAGTGGAATGGCAGAAGGATTCACAAGGTGGGAAAACAACAATTAACATACATATGAATATACAGAGTCCACTCATGGCATTGTAATCTATGTGTGAGATTAACTGAAATAAAAACATAAAAAAACATGGATTAAACTATAGAACTCAAATATAATAAGAACATAATAGCATGAAAAAATAAGGATGATGTGACCCTTTGGGACATGCCATAAATACCCAACCATCTCAAAAATTTGCCAGCAAGTAGTTGCAATTAGACTCAACCAATTTACCTTAATAAAACATTAGACTGACATACACCAGGCCTCATGTTCAATTCCTAGTATTTTTCCACTTTTTAAGATTTGTGGTAGCAAGAGTGACTATCTCTCAGGCTTCAAACCAGCAGGGATTCACCACATGATACCTACTTATGTTCCAAGATATGCATATGATTGCCAAGTTCAGGAACATTGTATTTAGCAAAAATAATAAGTTTAACGGCCAGAGCAACAGAGCATTTTAAAAAGAAATAACTATTTGAAGCATTAATTACTTGAAACAGAAGGACATGGAAAAGATACTAGTAGCTGTCCATCTTCTTTCAACTCCTATCCTCTTTGTCTGATTGGTCTAGATGGAGCACATTAATAGGCTGTTGAAGGCAATGTACAAGTTCTAGAAGTGAAATGAAATAACTGGACAGGACTACAAAATGGTAGATGCATCTACGCAAGAGAGTAGGCAAGATTCCCTACAGAACTTGTATGTCCCCTGCTCAAAAAATCCAATTTGGATTTTTTTGGTTCTTAATAATTTAATGTTCGGTTGGTTAATCTCCACTTTGAAGAGAGGTTAAAACTGAAGATAGTCCTGAAAGAAAGGAATAAGTGAACACATTCAGGTTTGATTATGCCACCAAATCAATACTGATTGCCCAGGGGACAAATGTGCCTTTGTTCTCTTTTTAATCTCTTCATTCCCTTTGAATATGATATCCTAAACTTTCCTTGTAGCATTACAGTAATCCTAGCATTACGGTGATATCACTTTATTCCCAGATTAGCATTAGGTGACTATGTTGGCTTCCTGACAGTTATGAATCTCCAAAGTATTTCATTGCTTATAACATACAATACAGCTTTTTATGAAAGCTGTTGGAACCCTTCTTAAGGGAATCAGAGTGAAGCCTCATTGATATGTGACATTACAGAGCAACAGAGTTAGGTACCATCTGAATCAAGAGAAATGAATTCATGTTCTTGACCAGTTTCTGGACATGGAAGCAGGCTGGAGGAAGATCAAATAAACATTTTTTTGTTTATAATTGAGGTGTGTGTATGTGTTTAATAAACTGTATCCTTGCTTTGGTATTTTTACAGTAAAAATACCAGTTATGAATTACATAAATAAATCAGGTAATATCAGCTGGGCATCATTCAATAGGAGATGTCCATATTGACATTTATCCCAACTCAGATCACAAACTTCCATAGCTTTGAAATGCAATAATGGCTAAATCTGCACATATTAATAAAGAACAAATGAACTATCTGAGCGTGCTGAAAAAGAAGCTCTTTCAGCAATCCGTTTCTTATATTTTAGCCTATTAAGAGGGGCAATTTATTCAAAGTAAATAAATATAGGAGATTGCACTATATATTAAAATCAGAAGATGAATACAATTACACCCCCTTCAATGCAAACTTTTTCATAGAGTTGCTTCCATTTATGCCAGCAAAAGGATCCTTTTTCTACAGCAGCAACTTTGTTCCAATTCATTTTAGACATCCCATAATGAAAAAAACCCCAACCTGTAGCAAAAATTACTATGAAATCTTGCTTTCTAAAATAGGTAGATGTCACAATATACTGTAATTTAAGATTAATTTCATTCCAAGCAAGTAGTTATGAGACTAGTTATGAGTTTCCATTATAGGAGGAGAGGTATGTCAGCATATGATAATAAAAGCTATAAATCTGATAGCATCTTTTCATACTAACAAATTTTATTCAAAGCTTTGGTCAGCTAAAGCTCCCTTCATCACAGAATGGCTAGACTGCTCTAGGTTTTAAATTGGGATGGGGTGGGGAGGGAGATGGTAGAAGAAGTGGAAGCTAGGCTGATCATGCTCCCTAATACCAAACAATACTTTCAAATAGTGGCAAACACATTATTTACAGATATTTTGAATCTGTATTTTAAATTGTATCTGATTTGAGTTTTTATTGGTTTTATTAGCAGGCCAATTTCTGCCTAATTTATTACTGTACTATAATGTAAAATGTATCTTCAGCTACACTACAAAATAATAAAATATACTATGGTCATTTCCTAATTAAGGAAAATGAAGAGCTTAATATTGCATCATTTAAACCTAAGCAATTGTTGGCCAGCTCTGCAGTTTATATTCAATACCAACACAGACTACCTAATATTGTATGCTAATCCCAAAGGTGCTCTTTCAAGAGACAACCAGGACCTGGGTGACAGAGAATCTCCATAGATATTATATATCAATATTTTATAATGAATTTTAGATATGAAATATACCTCGGGTGGGGGTATATTTACTGCATATCTACTATATCTAACAAAGTACTCTAAATTTTGTGCATCTGATTATGTTCCACAAAACCTTAGACAGATCTTAATTTATCTTATTTCCCATGTTCCATAAAATATTTTTGCTTTTGCTGCAAGGGACTAAAACAGCCACTCCTCTGGAAAATTATTAGGAGTCCATTTGCTATGCAATTCTCATCCAGTGAATGCCCTAACTTTGCATTAGGTAAAAGTCCATAAACCACCTTGAATATTTTTTTCAAGGATGGCATATAAACCTTTAACAGGTAAGAAAAGTATTTCCATGGATAAGCATATGCTTTGCTTATAATCAGATCCCAGTTTCAATTTATGTGGTTTCCAAGTTCATGTTGGAAAGATCCTGGGCAACCAGGTATCTATAAACAACTTTCAACTGGAGGATGCCATGGCCTTGCCTGAGAAAGGTCAGCTTCCTATTTCACAATGATTATTCCTTTTCTATCCTCGTGCATTAAATGTAATTTCATGTTATTTGTATAACGTTATTACTCTTGACCTATGGTACAGTTTCTGGGTTCTACAAAGCATTTAAGGGAGTCAGCAGACAGTTAGAACAATTACTGTATTTTTCAGTGTATAAGATGCACTCCCCCCCCCCCAAAACAAAGTGGGTGAAAATTGTGGTGAGTCTTATACACCAAATACTGCCATTTTTGGCTTCCCTTATATTATGTCTTCCCAGCACCCAAAGGCATTTTGCAGGCCTCCAATACCCTCCACACGGCTCCTTTTCGCAAAAAAAGGGAGGGTTCTGGAGACCTGCAAAGTGCCTCTGGGGGCTGGGAAGAAGGAATACAAGACATGCAGGGGTGGAGGTGGTTGGGAGGCCAAAAGAAAATGGGTGAAAAACGAGCGATTTTTGGCCTCCCAACCCCCCCTGCGCATCTTGTATTACCTCTCCTGAGCCCCCAGATGCATTTTGCAGACCTCTAGAACCCTCCGCGTGGCTCGTTTTTGCCAAAAAACAGGCGAAAAACAGGTTCTTTTTTGGAAAAAAACAAGCCACGCGGAGGATTTTGGAGGCCTGCAAAATGCCACTGGGGGCTCAGGAGATGGAAAACAGGACTTTTTTTTCTTGTTTTTCAAAATCTAGGTGCATGTTATACTCTGGTGCATATTATACATCGAAAAATACGGTAATCAGTAGGACAACTTGCCTCCAAAAGTTGTGAGCTCTAACACTGTAAGTTTTAAAGAACAGATTGGACAACCATTTGTCTGAAATGGCATAGGATTTCCTGTCTGAGCAGGGGGTTGGACTAGAAGACCTCGAAGATCCCTTCCAACTCCGTTATCTCCTATATGAAGTGTGACTTTCCAAATTCAGCTGCCTTTTATAACTGATAAAGTTTAAAAGGGTAGGCATCATGATACGGTGCTGACAAGAGAAAAAAATAGTGTGTGCTGCAGAAATTTAAAGAGCCTAAACAAGAAATATTCTTGATTCATCAATTTGGAAGGTAGGAAATGTATTTTCTTAAAATAATATTGGGCAAGAAAACACACATCATGATGCTATTGTATATTAAAGTGCTAACTTGAGATACAACTGCTAAACCTTAGTGTGTGTTCTGCTTTTCTTTCATTTTTGATGCTTATTAAAAGTAAAATTTGGATCTCTTAATTCAAGACCCGATCTACTAGAAGAAGCATAAGTAGCTTTAAATATTCTAAATATCTTTCATTTTTAGCTGAAGTTATATCAAGTAGTAAACTCTGAAAAAGCATATTTTGGTTTTAGTTGTTGATTCAGCACAAATTATATGAATTAAGCAAATATTGAAAACATGTCTTATAAAATGTAGGCAGTAGAAAATATGGTATGGCCACTGGTTGGGATTGCTATAGGTTATTCAAATCGCGCAACTGATAGTAGATAAGTCTCTTTCTAAGCAGTAAACTTTTTAAGAGTATATCTGATGTCAGATCCAACTTATTTTTCACAGAGCAGATATCCAGCATGCCTGATTGAAAGGATCTTGGGCAACATCATCAGGAAAAGTCTCTGCATGAAAACCTGAAAAGCAGCTGTCAGCAAATAGGTTTAGATGTCCAATGCTCACATTTTTGTTCCAAATACAGAGCACATGATTCAGTTTAAATATACTAACACCCAGAAGGATAAGTGTACATTTATAGAACATAAATCATACTCTAAAGTTAAGTAGCCATGTATATGCTAAGTGCTTCTATTCCTCAATTCATTGTTTTCTTCTCTTCATTTTGTTGATGTCCAGATCCTGTGTTTCTGGTTCTGCCTAAATATCAAAGATTACAGAACCCAACAGTAAAACAAATTTCATTTTAACTTTCACGGGGATTAGCAGACCTGCTATTCCTTGCAGGAATCAGGATAATCAAGTCTCAGTGAAAACCACCTTCTCAGATCTAAGAATTATTTGTCTCTTTCTAATTTCTTTAAAAGGTATTCCTTTGGTTTATTCCTATTAGGATTTTAAAGTGTTCTAAATGGGTAATTAAATCTTAGGTTTTGTTTTGTTTAAATAACTAACTGTTATTTGGTGTTGAAAATAATTTGTTGCAACAATATTGTTGCAAACCCTTTGCAGCGTTTTTGTAGGATCGGCTGTGAATATCTGATCTTGGAAAAGGTAGATAAAAAGTGGCTTACTTTTTCTTGTCTTTATCTTTCTTCAGTGGCTGCTGTGAAGTGGCTAGCAGGTTCTGATATTGTAGTGTTTCAACTGCCACCTTCCGCCTGTTGAAGGCATTCATCTCTTCCTCCAGCTCTCTTCTTTTCTCTTCCACTTTCCTCTTTTCTTCCTGATGTATTCGCTTCAGATGTTCAAACTTCTCATGCAGCTGGTGGGAGAAAAAAAAGGAAATCAAACCCAGGCTCTGTCTGGCAGTAAAACCAAGCGTGGCCTGCAAAAAAAGTCTTCTAATGAGGCAGATGTTATCATGGGTATTGTGCTTTGGGCTAAAGTTTACATGCTTAAAGCCTCTTTGTGGAAGCTTCATGACCAGTCAAAATAAGAATTCCACATCTTCCGTATAAAATTCCTTTTACAATTTCAAGGTCATCCTTCCCTTAAAATATCATTTTTCCGCAATTATATGCTCCCCTATTTTTAATTAGCTGGATTATTTCCTTGAGAATGTATGTAAGCATTCTGTAGTTTAGTCAGGTTTATAGCAGTTTTTTATATGCTAAAATACATCGTGTTTGATTGATGTCAAACTCGTGATGCCATATTGTCATCACATGACATATCACAACTTTTATCCTCTTCTCTAAACCGGGGATAGGCATGGCCAGCACATGATGCATTTGACTCTAGGGCTGCAACTTTGACACCCCTGATGTAGAGGAAACAAAAGTTTCCTAGTTCCCTTTGTTTTAAACAAATGATTTGCTGCAGAGAACTCTATGAATTCTACCACAGTTTACTGACTGATACGTGGACAATTCCATCACTGTAAAATAAGAAGGTTCATGGGAAGTAACAATCCCTTATGATACTATCCATTTGGGGCATTTTAAAACATAACAATTATGTTACCCTTCCCCCTGGGAAATCTGTCTTCTGACTTTTAAGTCCTATGTAGTTTCATATTGTTGAAACAAAACAAAATCAAATAACTTAAAGAAATGGTAGGACTCTAAAGCTTTTAACATCCACAGTGGGATGGGTGGCAAACAAATTTAATAAATAAATAACCAGCATCTTCTTACAAGCATTGGCTTGCACACAGATGCATACCCACACGTGCATATAAGTGTTTTGTGTCCTAATACTAAATTTCCAGAGGGATTTAATGATTCTACTAGTGGAAAGAGAATATTAGGCTAGTTTAACTTGTTTAATATTAGAAGGATCTGGAGATTCTCTTTTCAGAGCATTTGATCAATCCAGGTAAAACGACATAAAAACTCAGTCCTATCTAATGTAGAAATTTGTCTTGCAGAGTCATTTTCTGCCATACTCACTTCTCTCTCCTTTTCTTTCAGTTCACACTCCGTCTCCTTGACCTTGTTCACAAACATCTGTCTCATTTCTTCCTCTTTTTTTTGCAATTCACAAAGGAATTCTTTTCTTTTGGTCTCATACGTTTCTTGAAGGCTGGTGGAAAACACAAGTTCCAAATTGTCCAAACATTAAAAGAAAGATGTAAGATACTGTTCAAGATCACCCATGTCAGAAAATGCAACATTTTATATCCCATGAAACAATTTCAATGTGTCAGAAAGGGGAAAACACCAACAGAGAGAAAACATGAAGAGATATCATGTCAACACTGAGGGTAAATCTCCCTCAGACCCCAAGAGAATATTCAGTTTTCATAGCTCCCTATGGTGTATTAATGGGGTGGGAGGAAGGAGGAGGGTAAGGCTTTCTTACCTGAATGGCTGGCTGTCAGGATCTGTATCCTTGAAGCCCATTTCTTCTAGCTTGCACCGCCTATAAAGCTCATAATGGCGAGCATGCGTTTGCTCTCGCAGGTCTTCCATGTTAACTCGGATCAGCATTTCCCGCAGTTTCATAAAGTCACAATGGCTTTCATTTTCAACTATTTAAAGACAAAGCGCAGGTGTGAAAACACATAGGGGAAAATGACTGATTCACATAGAGGCAAGCATGGGCATGTGTGTGAATACACATGCACACACACTCCTCTTGCAGGAATAATGCAGCATTCATATAAGAGCAGCATCCTCCGGAAAAGTAAAGGTGTTGGAATAGAGAGATGAGAAACGATGACTCCTGTGTATATTTTGCCCAGAAGTTCATCACATTCACTTCAAAAGGGCTCCCTCTCTTGTAGCTGTGTTGAAAGAGGTGCTTTGCAATGTGTGGGAACACAAAGCAACTCTAGTTTGAATCATGAAAGCAACCAGGTGGAAGCCTCTGAAACTTGACATCTCTGCTTTATTGAACAGCAGAGGCTGATTCATTTATCCAGCATTTACTGCAAATCATTTTTGAAATCCTATTATTCATAGGATACTGGAAGCTATTTTTCAAAACCAATTACAAACATTAAAATGAAAATCATATATCGGTGTTATTAAACTATTATACCCCTTCCTTCTTTTTACTTAATGTGTTCAAACATTTATATGCTTTTCCACAGATATTAGTTTAGTGTAGTGTTTAATGTGGTGACTTAGAAATCAGGAGACTATGAGTTCTGTTCCGCATTAGGCGCAAAAGCGGCTGGGTGACTTTGGACCAGTCACTGTTTCTCAGACCAACCTACCGCACAAGATGGTTGTTGTTGGAGGAGATAGGAGGATTAGGTACGTTTGCCACCTTGGCAAACTTAAAAAATAATAAAGGTGGGATAAAACTAAAAAAAAAAATTTTTTTTAGGATAGTTAAACAATCAAACCTTGTAATAGCAAAATGGAAAGTGTATTTTTAAAATAAAGTGTAATAGAAACAGTGGCAAGAGAATAAATAATTTATTAAATATTAAAAGCCAAATTAACAGCTGAATATAAAAAAAGTAACATTTAAGGCAACAACAATACCAAAAATGCTAGTAAAATGATCTTTCTGAATTATTGTTTCAAGATCATGACATTCACTGGCTTTCCAAAATTATGTTTTCATAAGCCCACTCCTTGTAATATCTATTGAGGCAGTATTCTTTTATTTAAATATAATACACACAAACCACTATATATACAGGGTGTCCCAAAATAAATGAAACCCATTAATTCGATTACGATTTATTACTAAAACAAAATATGTTAAAAATTTTAACATTTTCTGTGAGCTCATATAATAACAAATGAGTACTGAAAGTTTTGGGCCTTTAGCTAAATTTTAAAGTTTATTTAAATACATGCTCCAAGTGACCACCATTCCGTCTCATAGGCGGCGAGCAAAGTTATCAATCACTCTGTCACAAAAAAAAATTTCTTCTAACTTCCAAGCCATGGGGTTTTAAACTAATAATTGTTATTCATAACTGCTAACAAATCTGAAAAATATAAACAACACGGTTAAAAACAGCATATTTATTGGAAATGTTGTGGGTTTCATTTATTTTGGGACACCCTGTATAATAATAGCTATTAACTTCCAAAGATGAACATTTATTTTCTGCTGTTCCCTGGTTTCTTCACCTGTTCCTCCTCCATTTTTGTATCAGTCTGAAGTGATGAATCAAAAAGCAGATGTTTTGTAAGATTGCCTGGATAATCCTGACATAGGCTGGTTTTTTCCTTTTTTGGTGCTGAAAAATGGATTGCTCAGTGAAGTTTGTGTAGGCATTCTCAGTGAAAAGTCTAGGCAAGGAAGTGGAGCAGATCCACTTCACTATAAGCAGGATACCAGGGTGATTTATTTATTTACTCGGGCTTATCAAGTTTGTTTATTTATTCATTTAGAATATGGCATCTATTGAAGTCATGCAATCACTGATACAAATTTAGTTTAAATAAAGCATGTGTGTGTGTGTGTGTGTGTGTAGGTCTCTTTGGGTCTTTTCCCGTGTAGGTTTGAGAATATCTTCGCAACGTTTCGGCAAGGTCCCACTCGCCATCTTCACGCTGGTGCTTTCTGCTTCGTGCCAGTGCAAGAAGTATATGACCAGAGCTGCTTGGGCTGGTTGACTGCACTGCTGCCTCTTGATTAGTTGATGGAGTTAATGTTGTTATAATGGGCTGTGTGATGGCCTTGCAAGTTCTTTTGTTGTGGGTCGTTATTCTAATTTTCTGGGTCATTATTGTAATCTTCTGGGTCATTTGTGTTTTAATCTCTTTTCCATTAGCCTCCTGTATTGTAACAGCTTGGGTAATGGGTTGTGTGATG
>JAEANM010002074.1:0-15900 GCA_017656035.1 Myanophis thanlyinensis
CTGATTCTCTGGGGCTCGTGGGTGCTTCTTCCAGCCTTTGTTTGTGCTGGATGCACCTCGTTTGCTTGGGGAGACGCACAACCTGCTCCAACAGCAGCAGCGGAGAGAAACAGCTGCATTGGGCTGGTGTCTCGGGACGGAGAGGAAGTTGCACTTATCCCTGAGCCAGCGATGTGCACACAGCAGAAGAAGCGGCTGGAGACCCAGCAAGGGATGAAGCAAGCTTTGCTCCTGCTCTGGAATATGGAGTGAGTCTCCACCACCACCCCCTACTTTCTCAGGCCGGGCAAGGAGTGACTAGGAGAGGAGGGCGAGGCGTGGGGCAGCTGACAGGGAGCCACAGCAGGGGAAGGAAAGAGGCACGGGTTGCCGACATTCATTGCTTTGGCCTGACTGAGCCCTCACCCCTCTGCAACAGCACCATTCCCTAGTTCAGGCCAGCAAGGGCTGTGATACGTTGCACCATTTGCAAAGTTGTCCACCACAAGCTCTAGTCACAGGACTGGCCCGTTGGACATCCTGGAGAAGCTCCTCCACCCAAGTGCGCCATGGACCACTAACATTTTCTCGCGGACACCAGTGCTCCGCAGACTACCAGTTGGGACCTCTGCTCTGGAGCATCTTATACACCGAAAAATATGGTATATTTACAAAGCTGCATTTGATCTCAAATAACTATGACATGGCTTCTGATTCAAAAGCAAAAAGATGCTTCAGATCATGTGGGGGTAATCATGTAACACCTGTTTGCAACTATTTAAGCCAAATGAGACTTTTCCTGGGAGAACATCACAACTATAAAGTCTAGAAAAACATGCTGTTGCACAAATAAATGATTTTTAAAAGTCTTCCTAGCAAAAAAATATTTATCAACAACTATACATTATATGTATTAAATATGATATTACAATAGCTTCAACAATACAAGAATAATCTTCTATTTTTGTCTTCCTAACAACTAGCTTTCTCACACTTTCTAGTATAGTTGTGGTTTGCTTTCCTTACAATTATACCACAACTTTGAGGCATGATCACTTTCTTTTCTACAGTATTGTACAGGATGATATTATATTCTACAGTTAACACAAATATTGTCCTATGAACTGAAGATTCAAGATTCTTCATACAATTGACAAGGGATATGTTAGCTAAACTAGCTTTGTCCTCTAATAACTGGCTGTCTCAAGATAAAGGTGCTATATCGTATCAGGAGAAAGACAGGCAATGGAAGACATTTTAATTTGACAGTGGCTAGTACTATAGCCACGTATGTACACTTTGTTGAATATATTGGTACTACAGACTAAAACCTTTACAAGTACAGATAGTCCTCGATTTACAACCATTTGTCTAGTATTAAGTTACAATGCTACTGGAACAAGAGACTTTATGACCATTGCAGTATCCCTGTGATCAACATTTGGGCACTTGGAAATTGGTTCATATTTATGATGATTGCAATGTCCTGGCGGCTGTGTAAATCACCTTTTGCAATCTTTTGATAAGCAAAGCCAATGGGAAGCCAGATTCAATTACCAACTATATTATTAACTTAAAAACTGCAGTGATTCACTTGACAACTATAGCAAGAAAGGTCGTAAAATGGGGCAAAACTCACTTAACAAATGTCTCATGTAGCAACGTAAATTTGGCCCCAATTATGATACAAGAACTACCTATATTTTATTTATTTATAAAAATTATAAAATTTCTATATTTAAGTGACTCTTAACGACTATTCACTGTTTGAGAATTAATGACTGATACTACAATCCTATGTGTTTATTGAGTAAATCGTGTTACATTAAGTGGGACTTGCACCAAGAAAGTTATAAAAGGCAGTCTTAAATTTAACATGCTGTTTTGTATGATAACTTGGTTGTATTCTATTATTGCTGTCATTCCATGGGAGTAACTAAGTGCTGTCTAGGAATTTAAATTTAGGTCCTCCTATATTTTTCAGTATACTGAGTAACAAATTTTGGCAACAATTTTAGTCAATTTTAATGATTTCTGTTTCTTTGCACATGAGTTCAATGTTTATCAAGTTTTCTTTAAACAATTTTTTTTAGCAAATTTTAATAGATCTGTCTCTCTTCTTCTTCCCTCTAGGTTGTATCCAACAAATGGCAGTCCTTGGGTAACCATTATCCAGCAAATACAAAATGTCCATCAAAATATAACTTGCACTCCCTCACAATGTCTTATAAGCCGAAGGAGTCACTTCCTAAAAACTCATTATTAGAAGGAATATTTTGGTAACTGACAAAAAAGATTTTTCATGAGCCGTACAGGTAGAATACTGAACTTTTGTGCTATTACATCCATGATTTTCTGAAGTTTTCTTGCATATATTGGTACTGAGACATTGATAACATTGTGAAAACAGATCCCTGTTGCATTGTTTACTACTACTTAAACCAAATTGTGTGCAGAGATTGCAACATTGGTTATGCTTTTCTTTGTAATTAATGTTGATTCTCAATGTTTCCGTCATTTCATAGTGTAACTGCCTTCATAGGCGAATCTCTCTAATTCCTCAAGGGGTTTGTGTCCAACAGCCAACGACATGCTACCTTGGAGATTTCCAAATTGCATAACTTTCACACAATTCTTATTTATCCTCAGGGCGATTTTACCAACCTCTATTTTCAAACTGGCAATCATGTCCTATGAACATTTCCAGGTTTCTGCCAGAAGTGCAATTTCACCTGCAAAACCCAAACCTTTAAGTCTTGATTAATCTTTTCACAGGATGCTTACATTTGTCATGTTCATAGCCTTTCTCATTATGATGTTTACTGTCAAAAGGACTAAAAATATGAATATGAAACCTTGCCACAGCCCACTATTAAGGCTAAATAAATATGCAATGTCGCTATGAGTTCTAATATAGCACCTCAAATCCAAAGAGAGCAGGGGTGTCAAACCTGCGGCATCAAGGCATTGTGTCACAACTTTTTCCCCCTACACTAAACCGGGTGTGGGCATGGCCAGCATGTTACGCATCCAGCCCATGGGCAGTGAGTTTGACATCCCTGAACTAGAGTGTACTTGTGCATATACTACACTTCTCACAATGCAGTACTTAGTTTTACAATGTGCTGAATACAGCTTTTTACAAAATTTAAAGGAAACATTGTGCAGACATTTAGGAATAAATTCTATTACTTATTTTTATATTTTAAAAAGAATTTACCTGTCTGAGTTCATCAGCCATGAAGAAGGAAGGTGCATTAGCTTTGGGTTGCATATAAGCAACGTGAGGTGTAGTTGGAGGGTAAATGTGATAATTTGGGAATACCTATTGAAAGTCAATTAGGAAATAAGTAACTTTCAGAAGTTGAAAAATCAGCGGACTTTAAAAAACGTCTTAATACATTCAAGGAAGCATAACACATGAGCTTCTTATATACCATACAGCCTATTATAAGCTTGAACTTATACTGTACTTACTAGTTAATTCTAGCAACATCCATTCTACAAAGGATTCTAACATACTGTTACCATTCGTTCACTATAGTTTGTTTAAATTAACGTCTATTTCAGACTCCAAATCTTATTTTTTTATTAACATATCTCAGATTTGCTTAGGTTTTTTACTCTATTATTTAGAAAAATATTAATTTTTTAAAAATTAAAAGCCCACACCTTCAGCAATGTAATTTTAATTAAAATGCCGGTGCCACTTTAGCTAGGGAGAGGGGGCGGTATATAAATCAAACAAACAAACAAACAAATAAATAAAGCTTGTACTTAACATTTTATATTGTAAAGTGAATATCTTACTAGAGAGGCTTGTCATATATGACAAAGAGATTAATACCTGAAGGTTCTCTATTTCCAGTTCAGACAAGAATCTAATTTTACCATATAAGGATCTTTATTAATCACTTTACAGTTCATAAAATTTTGTTGTTATCAGCTGTTCAAATTCTATTTTGGACAAATCCTCTCATTCCAGAGAACCAATCAAATTCTTTAAGAAGCTAACCTTAAAATACAACCAGGCAAACCTGAGGCATCAGGTAGCCCTGTATCTAAAAAAAATATAGCTTACTCTCCCTGTTAAATTCCACTTACTTAAGATAATTTCTAATGAAAATAGAGACATACTTTCCATTCACTTCGATGACATCTAGCTACTAACATCTGTTCCAATTGGCAACAGCTCTTAAAAATTTCACTAAGACACCTTATCCCTTGCCACCAGAGCTCTGCTACTGAGCTATAGCTTCTTCCCATCTGTTCTTGGGGATAAGAACTATACAAAAATTATAGCCTATGCAAAAAGATAAAAAGCTACTTTGGGAGGAAGCTATAATAATTGTTTACCAAGATAACAATGGCTTACCATGCCAAGAATTAACTCAAAGCTAACACAGTTTATCATATCTGAATGCATGTGATACCTCCTTTATAAAATACAAAGAGAAGAGATAATTTAAATATGAAGAAGGGACATTTAATAACAATTAAGTACTGAAAATAACAGTAAATATTTTTTTGCTGACAAGCATCCTTACAACTGAAGCTAAACCTTACCATTCCAGTTAGAGGTGCTGGAGTTGTGTCGGTATAGAAATAGGTTGTTCCACCCACAGTTTCTTTCTGAATCACTTGGCCAGTGGTGGGGGGCTGTGAGACAGCATTAGTAACTGGTGTAGAGGCACTAGTAGGCACCATATAATTTGCTGGGTTTGGTGTGTGACTTCTTCGTCTAGGAGCAGGAGATGTGTGAGGAGTGATTTTAGGAGAATGAAGGGGTGAAGATCCTGCTGACAGTGACATTCCTTGTGCAAATAAAAAGGGAAAAAAGACTTGTTGGTAAACCGGAATATGTTCCAGCATGAACACTAAAGCTTGAAAAATTAAAATTCTCTTACAGATCGGTAAAAAAAAAAAAAACAAGATGGAACAAGATGTATGAAAATGTTCCAAATCTTAGCCTACATTCAGCCTTCAAATAAAATTGTTAACACATAACATGCATGTTGATTGACATACCCTCAAGGTTGCATACTGATATCAATGCCTTAGCCTTATAATAAATCTGGTGAGCTTCAAAACACGCCAATTTAGGAACATTCCATTACAGACAACTCCAGAAAATTATTTTATTGTCCCTTTATGTCAGGGATCTCCAACCTTGGCAACTTTAAGACTTGTGGACTTCAACTGGCTGAGGAATTCTGGGAGTTGAAGTCCACAAGTCTTAAAGTTGCCAAGGTTGGAGAACCCTGCTCTATATCATGTTAATTCTCCTCTAAAATGACAACAACTAGATTTGATATAGTCTGAAGGAAGAACAGAACATTCCAGCATTGTCTGAAGTGCATTATTCTGTCATCAATGTTTTTTCATTCGCCATATCACCCGTAAAAAAATGAAATATCTTTATGATAGGAAATATGAAAGAGTAGGAAAAGTTAAACAAATAAAAACTAGCAAAAGTTTACTGACCACTGATATTTATTAGGCATTGTCTTTAAGGAAAAACAACTTGGTAGAACAATCATTTTTATGAATGAAATTCAGTTTCTATCCATAGTATTTATGACATTAAAAAAATCTATGATCCTGAAGAACAATTAGGGAAGAATGTTAAGATTCCCTATGCTACACACAACAATGAATGGAATCATCATTCCCCAGTTAGATTTAAATGATAACTTTCCTCCAGGAAAATTTTATATTTTCAGAACAATTTCTCCAGGTTAAAGATTCAGGTTTAATTTTATTTCTCCATATTACATTTCTTGCTCAAGACACATAACTTAAAGAGTCATATATATTTGTGTGATTTTTATATACCCATAACTGTAGTAAATTTCATAATATAGATCAATACACAGTTTTCATTATTTGTTAGATTTACACTCACTTTTTCTTCAGGCTCATACACATAGTATTGTTTCTTCCAATTTTATTTTAAGCAGACTGTAGATTGGACTCGAATACAGTGACTAGCCATTTATAAGCTTCCATTATCTAGTATTGCCTTAATTTGGATGTGTCTAACATTGTAACAAATCCCTTTAAAGGAGATTGCTTTAAAATAAACTCCTTTCCAACTACCAGCATTTACATATTCATCTAGTTTCTAGATTTTTTATATACAGCTTTTATAATTTTATATTAACTCAAATAATGAATATACATAATTCTTATTTATTAAACATCTTTATATGACCATCCAACTTATGCATAGTGATTCCAGGCACCTTACAACAAATTCCATAACATAAAAACCCATCCATCTATCTATCCATCCATCCATCCATCCATCTATTTCTCCTCTTCCTATTTTCACGTTGTTGTGAAGTGTGAGGTGTTGGACTGGGAAAGCATGACTGGCTCAAAATCACCCAGGTGACATACTGATAGGTCCCTGAAACCAACTTTCAAAAAAACTGAATTTATCTACAGCTATAGATATCTATATAGAACAACTACACAGGAATCTTATTAAGCAAGATCTACTTTAAAAAGGTCTTAGCCCGGAAGATCTCATGCCCCATGTGATTCCAAGTCCAATCTTATCAAACGAAAAGACAGTTAATTAGATTCTACAGATTTTGTAGTCAAAAGTTTTTTATGTCTAGAAGCACCAACAGCCTGACCAAAGGAAAGAAAATCTCTCTCTCCTTTGACCTCAATATAGGATGTACTAATTAATCACAAGACTTGATTCAAACCAGTAATTCACTTTGGGATTTAATTGAGCGATTGGATTGACTGGAATAAAAATCTTAAAACAATTTAGCTTTTGAATCAGAATCTCAATTCAGGCATTTGAAGCTTCTGAATTCCTATATTTTTAGTTATAAAATCTACAAAATTTTGAAAGGAGAGTTGATAGAGATTTTGGTTGAATATAATTTATTTTCAAGATATTCTAACTTTAATATGAAAGTCAAGAACAGTGATGAGTGTTTACTGTCAAAAATAAAACAATATGAACATCAATGATTTTGTAATCAAGCATCCCAGAATCCTGACTTTTCACTGTTTTGCTCATGTATTATTTTGCAACCACATCTACACTTTTGTACAGGTTTGTGCCCCCAGCCACTATTTTAGGAAAAATTAAAAACCTATTTTAATGCCTAGAAAAATTAAAATGCATAACTTACTAATGCCAAATAATGACAAGAGACCTTTAAGAATTACTCTTATAACAATGTAATTTGTGTAAGGTTGCTAAAAGATTAGAACTTCATGCAGTTACAATTTGCATAGCCAAGATTTATTATATCAATCAGTTCCTAAGGCACAAGATAAATCCCTTACTACTTAGCAACTTACATGTGCTATATTTTAATAAAAAAGTAAACCAATTACTCTAAACTTACCTGGAGCTAACCCAGGATTTGCAGGATTTCCCATGGAAGGATGAGAAAACAAGGCTTGAGAGAAGGCAGATATATTGGAGTGCGACATGTTACCAAGTCGGGAGTTTGATCCTCCTTTAGGAATAAACTCACTTGCAGTGGGATTTGGCGTCTGTTTAAAAATCAGGATATATGTTAAATGCGAAGACCTATTTGTTTACTAAATAAATCAGTGGAATTAAAACCCCAAAATCTAATATTTCAAATTTCAGCAGAAAATTAAGAATTAATACCAGGGTCTGAAGACTAAAATTATTCCAGTGAAATTAACATGGACATTATATGCTATCCCCTTTTACTGTAATTGTTCCCTAAATGTAACTTTTCAAAACTGTGCTTGGTTTGTAATATTACATGACAAAGAAGAGAAGGAGAAAAAAAAGAAAACTTTCAATTAAGGTAGGCATTTTCATCCTAACTGGATTGAAGTACTCTTTTACCGTAAGAAGTCTGTTGAAATACAGATCTCCATATAACTCTATAATTTAAGATCTGCAAATCTGCAATACACATGGGTCAAATTATATTTCAGCAATTGTCAGCTTTATCATTATGCTGAGGGTAGCCTGTTCATATAAACAGATGATATTGTAGAGAACTAGACTGTGGAATTATTTCAAAAGGCTTATTTTAGTTAGTTATTATAATTTGATTTATGGCTGAAGATTAGGTATACTTTATATATAATCTAAAGGAACAAACAGAGGCACTAAAACTTAAAACAACATAAAATATAAAAGCCTTAAAGTAACAGAACATAGCAATCAATATATATAATTTAAATAACAAAGTAGCAATTATATTTGCCCCACAACATCATTCGCTGTAACTGCCAGTTTGAATTTTGATGTGGTTATATAATTCAGTACCAAATGCTGAATGAATTAGAATAGCTCAACAAAACATTCTTTGGGTAGCATGTTCAGAATGCGGTTATGAATTTCTTGATTAAAATACTATATTAAATAATACAACTGTTATTATCATATTTAAAATGTTAAATGAATTACAATCATATTAAAGTATATTAACATATAACACAATACTAAATATTTATCTTTTTTTGCCTTTTTTAATCCAGATTTCCTCCATTTTGCCTACAAAAAAAAGTATGTCTACCATTTTTGAAGCAGTGCTAACACATTTTTTTTCAATTTTGTTATTTTATATCACTTGTGTAATAGTGCAATTTTGCAATGACATAAATTTGCAGAAATTATGTAAAAGCCTCAAATATGAAATTATGAAAATGATATAAACTGTATGTAAAAAATGCACGTGGAAGTCACATAAATTACATAAAGAATGTAAATTTGGATTTGATACTCTTTCCTCCCCAAATGGACCGGTAAGTGTAGATTTTCCTGTAAAGATTTCTTAAGACATTTTAATTTATTATATACTACTAAAACACTCCTGTTTATCTATTTGTAACATTCAACTGTGCATCATAGGACAACAATTTTGGAATTAATGTACCTCAAATGAGCTAATTTAAAGAATGTGTCAAAAGTCCCATAGGATTGGCAATGTTATTTCATTGCTGCCATATTGTCACGGTCAGCGATCATCATTTCCACTGCACCTTGCCAGCTTTCTCCCAGGAAAGTCAATGGGGAAGCCGGCAGGAAGCCAGAAGTCACACTTGCTCCCACAGCATTTTTGCCCATCCTTGCTCATTCTATTTCTCAGTTTAGGTAAAGAAATAGGTCTTATGAGTCAACAGGTCACGGGTTGTCTAGTTGTTATTACTGTTAAAAACTGTGTATGTTTTGTCTTTTCATAAAATAAAACCAAGGAAACTTAAATAACAAAATAACCAAAGAGTTACCACACTTGAAAAGTGACACAAGTGCTGAAAAAGTCACAATAATGGAGGCCTTTGAGAGAAGGAGAGTGAATCACTGTGATAATCTCAAATTTTGCGATACTGCAACTGCATACATGAATTTTTGAGTCCCTTATGAATAAAGCTAATAATTTCACTGAATATAAGGATGGGCAAGAAATAAATATGATACCTTTCAGAAGAAATATAGATTTCATCATAATTACCTTAGGGTTATTTTTCATCAGCACTACCCTTAAATGTCTTTAGCTGTTCTCTTACTACCCAATAAAGTTGTCCTCAATTTGAAAACCTATATATTTAAAATAATGGATAAAACTGCTGAAGTTCTTTAATTAACATACACATCTCTTCAGACATTCTTAAGATCATAGGTATATTTGCCTGAAATCACTAAACCTGCCACCCAAAGTATTCCAACTTTATCTCTCAAAACTCATTCAATGCTTTATTCCCTTTTTTCTATAGCCAAACCTAACTCAAAATGCAATGTGTTTTCACAGTACTACAATTTAAGAGCTGAGCAGTAAAAAAAAAATTAAATGAAAAATCACTTCCCCAAGTTCCTGGTATAACCTTCGTTTAAAAAACAATGATTTTGCTGTTGGGTCTGAGAATTCAAATTAATACCTGCCTACTGTCTTAGTAATGTTTAAAAAATCTTGTCATATCTGAAATGTTGTAACATTTTATTGTGCCATAATCTACAAGACACAGTATTTATTAACAGTTATTATAACCAGTTCTTGAACATTACAGAGTCACATTATCAGTGAGACGGGCAGCATATAATTTGAATTAATTAGTTAATTAATTAAACTTTTACAAGACTAATAGTCTACATCTTTATATGCATCATTCACATTTATAGGTATGTTGTCTTTGTGTCTTTTCCTAAATAAACACAGGATTTTTACAGAAATCTTATCCAAATCCAATATTTTTCATCCCTAACATTTTGGCATAACAAGATGACACAATACATTTTCCCTATCAAGAAACTGGAAACCATCATATTTAGTTTTAATGAAGTATCATGACACAAGCAATTGTTATTTTCAAATACAACAAATCTTGGAAACAATTGCTAATCTTGTACAAATATGTGAAAAGTAAAAGGGAAAATTGATAAAAATCTACCTTTTAAAATGAAGTAATGAAAACAGCTCAAAAACGAAACATGGAAAACATGATAAAAAGTGATCGCAAACAGAATCAAGACCCAACTTACATCTCATTTATAAAACTTTCCTGACTTTATGAACAAAATTTTAAATGTCATATAATCCTGATCAGAATATATTAAGAGAAAGCAAGTTGATTGAAGTTATTCTCATAGTGATTTCACTGTAACTTTTACGTTTTATTTTCCAGAATAGTTATGGGACAAGTATATCATAGTAACAAAAAAAAAAAAGAACCTTTTCATCTTTTGCTTCTCTTATGACTCTTAGAACTATATTTTATATATTAAATTGGGTGCAGTTTACTTGCCACTCTTCTCTACCATATAAAGAAATCAAAAGAATTATAAAAATTGAATGGCACATTTCCATTAAAATGGGATAAGGAGAGACCGGCTTGTTTTCCAGTGCCATAAACTTTCAATCTGCATAATATGCACTGTACACCTTAGTCTTTGATAAGCTTACACTGCAGACCCACTACACACCAGTTGCTCTGACATGTGTAGTTATGAAAATCTTTGATAGGTTAGTGCTGGCCCACCTGAAAATCATCACAGATCTACTGCTAGATTCCTTGCAGTTTGCCTATTGAGCAAATAGATCAGTAAATGATGCTGTTATCATTGCACTGCACTACATCTTACAACATCTTGAATCCCCAAAGGTCTATGCAAGGATCCTATTTGTAGACTTCAGCTCTGCATTCAGTATCCTTGGGGAGTCCTTGGGGAGATGGGGCGGTATATAAATATGATAAATAAATAAATATGATAAATAAATCACTATTTCAGAAATTCTTCACTCCAAACTGAGTCAGCTATGCCTGTCTACGTTTGTAGGTGGATTGTAAGCTTTCTGACAGATAGCTGCAGGTCAAGCTAGGTAAAATCAGATTGAATACCTGTTTAATTAGCACAGCCCCCCACCCCCTAGGGTTGTATGCTTTCTCCATTACTCTTTTTCATCTATCCCAATGACTACATCTCTAAGAATTCCTCTGTTAAGGTACTGAGGTTTGCAGATGGTACAACAGGCATTATCGTCATTCGAGACAATGATGAGTCTGCATCATTCAAGATGGAAGGTTGAACAACAATTGCCCCTGTGCTGCAGTTGGAACAACCTGGAGCTGAACACACTTTAAACTGTAGAGTTGAAAGTGGATTTTAGGAGGAGCCCTCCTATTCTATCACCTCTTTTTATATTAGACAACACAGTACCAATAGTAGAGATCTTCAAATTTCAGGGTTCTATAATCATCCAAGATTTGAAATGGACACCTAACACCTAGAACCATTATTAAAAAGGCACAACATTCACAACATGAATGTTCTCTCTGTGTCAATTCAGAAAGTCCAGACTGTCCAAAGAGTTGTTGATACAGTTCTACAGAAGAATTATTGAGTCTGTCATTTGTATTTCTATAACTGTCTGGTTTGGTACAGCAAACAAATAGGACACATATAGACTTCAAGGGATAGTTAGGACTGCAGGAAAAAAAAGTGATTGCAACCAGCCTGCCTTCCATTAAGGACCTATACACTACACGAGCCAGAAAGAGGGTGGAGAAAATATCTTCAGATCCCTCACATCCTGGACATAAACTGTTTCAACTCCTCCCCTCAGAACACCATTACAGCGCATTGCATACCAAAACAACTACTAGACACAAAGACATTTTTCCCCCTCATGCTATCACTCTGCTGAACCTAATTACCACAGTATTGTCTTATGTCTATGTTTATTTACCCATGTAGTAAGGTTGTTTTACTATTATCCCTCTCATCTTTTCTACTACCTTTTCCTATTGGTATCCTATGATTGTAATACTTTGTTGTTTGTATGTACTGTACACTGAGAGCTTATACACAGGAGACCATCTCCTTGTGTGTCCAATCAGACTTGGCCAATAAAGCATTATTAAATATTCTAAACTTGCAGAGGGGAAGATTATACATGTCCAGTCCCTAAAAACCGTCCTTAATTATGCCTCTAGATGTGTAAAATTAGCATGTCTTTGTGTAATATTAAAATTCATCTGGCTAATTGAAAACATATTATTTTTCTTTCATATAAATCAACCTTCCTGTGCTGGTATGGCTGCCCCTTCCCCTTATGTCCATTGTTATCCCCATCTGCAATACTAGCTAATCAGTGACTAATATTTGCATACTATATATTTTTGTTATTCAGGCAAAACCTATTCCTCCTTTGCATATTACAGATTTTACTTTACAGTACAGAACATTAATCCCACTACTTCCTTAAACAGCATTTAATTATACACAAAATATAAGAACAGAATTATCTTTATATAGACTTTTAAATTCTACATTTTTGATATGGAATACTATAACATACTGTAGTAGGTATACAAGATTCTCTCTCTGAGTGAAAAAAATGGGTCTTGAAGGGTCTGGATTTTTTATTATGATTTTTTTTTAATTTTGCAACTATTTTACATGGTTTATGCTATCATATTAATTGTGCGGATTCTATCTGTCCTCAGTGCGGAAGGAACTGCCACTCTCGAATTGGCATTTTTAGTCACATTAGACTAAATTTTAGGACCTCTTTTCAGTGCACGATACTATAGTCTTTTGAAACTTAAGGATGCCAAGAACAAGAAGATTAATTGTGCGCTATATTCAGTAATTTTAAAATTTCAGCTTGAACTATATTGAAATACTTCAATTGATCAATAAGCTAATTCTTAATAATTAATACTAAAATAATTACATCGGTTATGAATTGATTAATTCCTTTAAACATTGTTCTCTCTCTTTCAATTGTATTGACAGAAAGAGAAAATAACAATGTTTAAAAGAAAAAGACAGTATGACTGTGGGCTTTTTTTTTTATTACTAGCTGATAACCTCGTGTTTCCCGGGTATTTATCTATCCAAATCCTGTATTAGACAGGAAAAGGAATGAATTATATCTATAGTGTGAACTGCAAGCCGCCTTTCTTTCCTCTAGCTTCGCCCTATTTTTAACCTCACATCCAACCTTCCGTAAGGAAAGGCAAGAGGCTCATTCACCCTCTTAGTAAATATGGCCTCCAAGTTTATGTGTCTCCCACTGCCACCATCGGCTTCCACACTACATGATCCGACTCAGGCAATCAAGCCACGCTCTGCTCCAGGACCTGCTGCAGCCATCGCCGAGGCTACCTTTGCATTCCGCCTAGCTCCCCTTGACCTGCCTCAATGAGCACAAGCTCAGACACACACACACACATACACACCTAGGGATGCTAGGGGTGTGTTACCCACATAGTATTTGTTTCCAGAGAAATCATCTGTATACCAAGTTTGGTTGAAATTGGTCGAGGCATTCCAGAGTTATGCTGGAACATACACACACACACATCCATTTATATATATATAGATTATTATTTCTCCTGTCCAGACACCAAAGGCACTATTTTAGAAAACCATTTAAGCATTTGTTATGGGAAAGATCAGGGGGTCACAACCTGGCTCTTTTCAAATAGTTTCATGTCCTCTAACAAGCATATGCAGTGGCCAGAATTTGTTGAAATTGTAACCTGAAACTCATAAAGGGCAGTTTCACATAAGAACAGCTATCCATTAGTGAGATCACCAAGTTAAGTTAGACCAGTTACCTCCCTTCAACTTGATATACCTCACTGGGCTATTATTGAGGGGAGGGTGTGACACTCTGAGCTATATATATAGCCTTTTGCACTTCTTCTGCAAAGGTGAGAAACAGAAATGTTAACATTTAATTTCTCTAAAACAAATATATCACAGTTTGGCTATTATATTTTTCCACATTTTATTAAGCAATAAATGAATGAATGAATGAATGAAAGCAATGAAATGTTCTAGATTAAAGAGGACAAATCTGCCTACTCATCTGAAGAAATTATTACAATGAAAATAATTCAGAATAATTTATTTAGTCACTGAATTCTCAACTATTCTGACATTCTGCTATTCCACTTCTTATGTTTGAAGCAAATATTGAAATATCAAATTAAACTAAGATTCTTAAGATCTTTCCAAATCCCTCAAATATCTGCCTCTTTTTAAGATGCAAAATAATATAACTGCTTTTTTGAAACATTAACTTAATTAATAGCACTTCTCCAGGCACAAAATGCATCCTTTTGCTATTGTAATTGCTACATAAAATAATATTGCAAATAATGCAGACTACTACCATTGAACTTCTTATTTACATGCTAATTTTGTACAATATTATATTCATAGTTTGTGTTTTTACATTAGAGGCAAATTCAAACTTTTTTTTCTGATGCAATAGCAATAGCATTTAGACTTATATACCACTTCACAGTGCTTTACAGCATTCTCTAAGCGGTTTACAGAATCAGCATATTGCCCTAGCAATCTAGGTTCTCATTTTACCAACTTCAGATGGATGGAAGACTGAATCAACCTTGAGCCGGTCAGAACTGAACTCCTGAAGTGAGCAGTGAGTTTGCCTGCATTACTGCATTTTAACATTATGCCACCATGGCTCTTATGATTCTGCTTCTACAGCAGCAGAATACCTATCTAGACCTTCATGCATTAACTTTCAAGTACGATATTATTATACTTTTTGTTGCTGTTGTGTCAGGAGACTATGATCTGGAAAGGCTTCTAAGAGCAGAATATCTCAAAGATTTTTTTTCTTTTATTAGCACTATTATTAGTGCAATAAAAGTTACTGAAAGCAAAGCAGACATGAAAAACCAACTAGGAACTAAAACTTTTTAGAGAAATCATATCAGTCCTAAATAAATGAATTTTGCACATCCCTATAAATCTATTATTCTAAGACAAGACTGAAACAGGATATTAAAATTTGAAGATTATTTGTTTCCCCATACTTGTGATTGTGATGAAAAATATATTGGCATTTTGCATGATTTCTCTTTTCTAAAGTCGTAATTTAAAAAAAAAAGATTTTAGACTATTGTAACTTACTAACCATTGTATTAGTAGTTATGAAGTAGGTAATCTGTATAATTTACTGACTTCTATTATAGCATAGCTACTAATGATTGGAGACAGCAAAGAAACAAAGGGTGGCAATGGATATCCTATACCATATTGCACCTACCAGGGATTCTGGCTTCTTCTCACTATAAGCCAGACAAGGACATCTAAAATAAACAGTATATTAACATTGTTTTATTAACATTCTTCCTAAATGATTATTAATTTTCACTAGAATATCATCTAATTAAAAAAAATGGCATGTGGTTTCTAAGGGTTTTAAAATTATATCATTCTTACCTTTCAAACTAAGTGACGTTAGTTGAGACACTAAGAAACTCATTCAAATTTGTTTATCTGTGAAAGTTTTGATCAAATTTCAACCACACTGCATGTACCTGACCTCAGCATCTTCCAAAAATAAAAGAGTACCCCAAATTAATTAAAGTGACTAGGAAAAAGTAATTTTACCTGTAAATTGTTTTCTGTGACTCTGTTCC
>JAEANM010002075.1:0-25572 GCA_017656035.1 Myanophis thanlyinensis
TTCCTGCTAGTAACTAGTTTGGCGGGCCGGATTAAAAAGCCCAATGGGCCGGATGTGGCCCGCGGGCCGTAGTTTGCCCATGTCTGGGCTAGACCAAAAGTCAAAAAACATTCTGGCAATCCAATTTGCATTTTTTTTTAAAGAAAACAACATGGGTGTATCTTTTTAATCACCAGAAATTGCATTGGAATCCAGAGTGTCTTTGAACTCTTTCTTCTGGTTTTGTGTTTTTCTAGCCTATCATAAATCTTTGGAGGATGCACTGAGTTCTGACACTTCAGGACATTTCAAAAGGATCCTAGTCTCTCTGGCACTGGTAAGAGCTTTTTCCCTCCACCATGCATTCTGAAAACTCCTTTAGTCAAAGATACGTGTTTTCTGTCTAATATTTCGGAATATCTAATGATCTGATTCAGTTGTTAAATCACCTTTAAAAGTTGCCATTCTTTTTATTTCTTTTTTTTTTAATTCATTAAGGATCTTGTGCATTTGATAGCGATACATTCAGTTGGAAAGAAACAGTTCTATGCATATTTTTGCATGCAGAGACAATAATGCTGCCGAGCTGCAGTGAACAGAGGTTTCAAATGACAATTTCTGCCTCTTTCGTATAGTCACCACCAGAAAGCAAACAGGCTGCGTAGGACTTGAAAGCTGCTCCAAACTGCTCTGTTTTTATTTATTGAGCAACAGCAGATTTTTAAAAGACTATTTGCATCAAGGTGATAAACTCTAAAATTGCTCCAGACATGATTACATTTCAGATAGCTTTCATTTGGTGGCTATAATTTGTTTATCCTCAATAACAATGATAAAAATCTCATTTTGAAGAAATAATGCAGTACAATGCTTTCTGGGAAAGGAGTGAAGATAAACTATATGCTTCCCAGGCCTGTGCTCTTTTCGTAATTATTATTGATGCCCCCATTTTAAGGGATAAATATCCTCCCATGTCATTTATTTTTCTGTATATGAGCAACAGGGAGGGGACCATAGTTTAAGAAGGATAAAGACCAGTGCTAGAGGAAGTTTACTAATAAGCATCAGGTGGTGACATTATAATTGATCATGTTGCCTAGGACAGAATATATGGCACTCTGGATATTATGAGGTTCAATTCTCAGTTGCTCTAGAAAATGTGGCCAGTGACAAACAAGCCAGTGGTAGAGCAAAATAAGCTGTATCGCTGGAGGGCAAAATTGCAAAAAACAAATTTTTTTCCAATTTTGTTTTTTGCAATTTTACCCTTCAGCGATACAGCTTATTTTATATGCTCCACCACTGGCTTGTTTGTCACTGGCCACAGCTATGCTCTGAATGGTCAGCAGGAAAAAGAAACAAGGCTGCCAAAAAAACATGAGACACTATCAGAACATCAGAACATAAAACCAATGAAAGAAGCTACACAGGATTGGAAAATAAGGAGAGAGATGGTCCATGGAATTGTCAGGAACTAGGAATGATTGAATGCTGGGAGTTGTAGTTCTGCAATAGGTGACATGTGGCGCTATTAGATCCAGCTGCAAAAATCTAAACAATTAGAGGGCAGCAAATGAATACAGTAAACACTTAATTCTTCATTGGCCTCCACATTTTTTAAAACCCAGATTTTGTACCTCACAGCATTGCTTCAGGCCTATGGGCAATTAAACTAGTAGCTGCCAAGAAAGGTAGTGAATTATTTAAATATGTTAATTTATGGCCCATTCCCACAGACCTATTTTTCGCATCTTATTAACAGTTTTCAATGTCTTAACTGCAGGGTAACCGCAATGAAGGAGGAGAAGATTTTACAAAGGCGCATGCTGATGCTCAGGTAAGTAAAGCCACAGGAAAGGTTCTGCTGTGCCTGTTGCCTTTCTTCCATGATGTAGATTCGGAGATACTAGAGTTAATACTAGGTTAATGTTGGGTTGCATGAGCTATGCTTTGCCATGAAAGATACCCCCAGAACAGAGAGAGGAGTAGACAGCATGTGAAAAAGCTCCATTGGAGTTCTTGTTCTGAGTTCATATATATAGAGAGAAACAGATGCCAATGCTTTGGGTGAATCCAGTTGTACTGTGCAGCTAATTCATTCGAATTTTAATGTGGATTTTAATTGAAGCTTTTCATTTCCCAAAAAGTAATAAACATAACTCATCAATTATTATTTTTTTGCAATTCCATGTTAAGGGACACTCATATTAAACATAAGGTTAAAATTGGTTAAGTAATCCATTTTTAATACATGCCAGATTCGGGAAGGAGAGTATAAGTCACCAATTGAACTCTGGATAATGTGAAGTGATGCAGTTAGAACTGTTTCCATGAGAGGGAGTTCTAATGTTTCTGCAGGCTATTGCACAATGCATATTTTGAAATGTTGCATCTAAATTAGCAGGAAAAAGGGTTGCAGAGGTTGGTAGCCCAAATGTGAACTTTTTAGCCAGATCATAGGAAAGCTAACACTGTCTATATTTATTCAATGCTGGTGATACAGAACTGGTTCAGATCAACAGACCACGTTGTCCTTGGTCTGCTGTAATTTTAGCATGGGTGGCATATTCTCATGCTGAAGCGGGAAGTATTTTTCTCAGCCCTTTTTTCTTCACCTAAAAACTAATCGTTTTTGCACAGGTTAATTTCTGCTGTCTTCCACATTTCTTTGCCCAAATAATTTTTCTGTGGCTCTCTTCAATAGCTCACTGTTCTTTTTTCTTTGCTGTGCTTTCCTTTCCTATTGAAAGTTGTGGGGAGCAAAGACTTTAGCTTTTTTCAGATGTTCAGAGTGTTGAGAGTTTACTTCCTATCCCCACATTCTTCACATGGAAGCATATAGCAATAGCACATGGGCCTATATACCGCTTCATAATGCCTTACATCACTCCCTAAGCACTTTACAGAGTCAGCATATTGCCCCAAATAATCTATCTCTTCTGTCTGTGACAAATCAAGGGGAAAATTACAGTCCTCCGCTGAATGCTGAGGCTCTAAGAATAAAGGACATTTTTGGGTACAAATTTAAAGTTTAAACAGAACCATGGAAACAGCTTTCTCCGCTGTTATTTCAGAATGTGAGACCTCTTTAATGAAAAAAAGTTGTGAACTTCAGAAAATGTATTTTTAAAAATTATCATTTCAGAAAAACCCACTTAATAACATCCAGTAAAAATGGACGTATGCATGCTACATATGCACATTATGTCACGTATGCTACAGCTTTTTAATCTTCCTCCCCCCACCTTGAAAATATTCCTGGGGCTGCCTCCGGAGCAGGAAGGAATATCAACACATTGCTAACATGCAGGTGTCATGTTGCCGTGATGTGACATATCATGACATTTTCCCCCTTCGTGGAGGTGGAGTGGGCATGGTCTACACATGACACATCTGGCCCATGGGCCACCAGTTTGACACTCCTGTGCTGCCAGTTTCCTAAAATGTTGGAAAGAGGCTCTTGTGTTGTAGAACCTTTACATCGAGTATATATAATCAGAAAACATTCGTACAAACATTATTTCTGTGCCCCAGGCCAACCTCCCTTTACAGAGTTCTGTTTATTTCTGTTTCTCCGCTGCTTTCAAGATCTTCTCTTCCTCTCTGCTTTTGCATTAATTGGAAAGATGATGTAACTTTTTAAAACAGAGTATTTCTACTCACTGCTGAAAACAAAGTTAAGGGATGTGTACATGATTAGCCCCTTCATGTTGAGAGAACTGCACCTGATCAGAGTGTCTGAATGAGAAATGACAAGGGGACTCCTTTTGCTGCCACAATTTGGCCGGCTATATTGGTGCCAATGTCATTTCGACATCTTAGAATGCCCCAATTTATTTATGAAATCCCTGGAGTGACCTGTGCCACACCATCTCTGACCTTGTTCCCTTCCTCTCCCTCCCTCCCTCTCTCTCTCTCTCCCCTTCTTGTCAGGTGGTTGCTGAAACCTTGGTGAGTGTCTGCCCTTTATTTTTCCTTGACACGTTCTGAATGTCTGTGACTAGTTTTCCCAACTATATTGCCTAAAATTATTGAAAGCAGCTTTAGCACCTTTGCAAAAATGCAGGTTGGGGAAGGATGATCTACAAATACATTTGCTTTTCTTAAATTGGGTTTTAGGGAAATGGTAGAATTAATACATTGTGTAAAGCGTGGGTGAAGGTAAGAGTTGAATTAAGTAAAGAGTCTGTGACTGTCATCACAGAAAAAGCTCTTTGGGCGACAGATGGCAGAATACATCAAGGTTGACAAAATAGCAACCAAAGGTCCATATATTCTATAATTTTACTGTGTCTGCTTGGGAATACCAAGCGGACAGAAAGAAAGAGAAAGAAAGAGAGTGTGTTTTTAGATGTGACCGGGTCTTTAGGTGGTCTTTATAAAGTCTACCGTATCTGAGGTCCCTTAACTAGGAATGTCAAAGATTTCAGAGACTTTTTGAATGAAAAGCATGCAGCCTGTTTGGAAAGAGATGCACTACCAATCTGATTGCCGATGCTGTGCCTCTCTGGGCTCACACAATAATATTTTCCAAATCAATATTAATTTGCTTCCCCAATTTCAGATATTGTGCTGTATTGCTTGGGCTCATGTACCTTCCCAGCCTGAGATGACTGAAAATATATATATATATGTGTGGATAGAATTACAGATAGTCCTTACTTAATGACCGCAATTGGGACTGGCAACAGGGTTGTTGAATGAAATGTCACAAGACTGGGCTAGACTTATGATGCTATCAGTTCTGCTGATCAAGGAGATCACACATAGTTGTTTAAGCATGACATTATGTGACTATGACTTGCAACTTGCTGCCGCTGCTTCATTGACTTTTTGCTGATCAGAAGCTGACTCTGAAGCTTGCAAATAGCGATCAGGTGACCATGGGACTCTGTGACAAATTGTAATTTTGGTAACTGGTCATAAAACTTTCAGTGCCATCATAAGTTTAAATGGTAGCTAAGCAGTCGTTAGGCAAGGACTACCTGTATTGATTGTTGGCTTGTTTAGGCTTTATTTCCCAACGACGCAACTGGAGGAGTGGAGAAAAAGAGCATTATCTTGAACTTACTGCAGAGCAGCAAAAGGGCAATCAGGAACAGTTTGGAACCAGGAATAGCCTGCTAATTATCACATATAGAGAATTAAAGTTACTGGGAATAATTTGTACTGATCCACTGAATGTGCTGTTTATTTCTTTGTACATAAGAATCCCATAGGAAAATGGATTCTTGCCTGTGCTTTTGTTATGGAAAAGATTGATTTGGAACTCTGCCCCACCATGCACAAAATGAATTCAAAAAATATCTTTCCTTATTGTTTTGCTAGGTAGAAAAGCAGTTGGATACTCTCTCTCTCTCTCTGGGATTGGGGACAAATCAGACTCCATAACACAGATGCTCATATTTTTTTTAAATTAAATTTGACCCCATCTCTGTAATGGCCTTTTGACATGGAAATTCTTATGGCCCATTATTAGATTTATATGAACGACAGTATGTTCTGTACTTAACTGATAAAGAATAAGAGTTAGGGAGAGAAATATGGTATATTGTACGAGACTTCCATGTTGGGTTTGGGCTGATAAACATTTTCAGTCACTGCACAGTACTAGTTAAGAATAAAAATGTTGGTATCTAACTAAATAGATTGGACAAATAGATGTATAGCATCTTAACAATATTATGACCACCTGCTAAGATTATTCCAAATCAGACTTTTGATATTCACTAGAACCCATTCTTTGTTGTTCTCCTCCTCCATCCCTACATTCTTCATTGATTTTGCAGAAATTGTCTGACGTTTCTGGTGACGATTCGACATCCCTTGAGACCCGCTTCCTGAGCATCTTGTGCACCCAGAGCTATCCTCAACTCAGGAGAGGTAGGAAGGCAATAGGGATATGTTTCAATGATTATATCTTACAGCTCAAAGCAATGTACATCATGTTCCTGCCTCCTATTTTCCCCACCAAAAGCATGTATACCTTGGACTGGCCCAGACAGTTTTCAGGCCTAAAAATGCAGTAGAACTCAAGAGTCTTCGTTTCTAATTGAGCACCTTTAACCACCTCCCAAAACTGACTCTCCCAAAATGTATGGTTTTTATGCCATGTTTATAATCATGATTAAGCACAAAGTAACTGATTTGATGTTTCCAGGCTGTGCAGTCATCTGAAGCAGTTGTTTGGGTAGAGCTGTCAGAACCAGACAGTGAAAAAACCCCATCATGTCAGCAGAGAGTTAAAGTTTCCTATATCTTATGTTGTTGCCATCTAATGGCAATCTGGATTTTTGCAGCCCAGGTCTGGTAGCCCTGTGTTTTGAGAAAGTGTAGGGTCACCTAAGGGACTGGAAAGAAAGGGGTTGATACAATCAACTTGCTAAAGAAAGTGAAGAAACTATTATCCTTTGCTTGAGAAAGCCAGCATGTTTGGACATAAAAATTTAAGGGCAGGAAGTTTGTTTAATCAGCTCAGCCTTCCCTGTCAATGTTAATTGCTTATTCTGCAAGCTTTCCATGTTACCTAACTCTTTCCCTAACTGTTACCAGCCCTGAAACTCAGAATAATCTTTTAAGTCAATCTTGCATTGGAAATTTAGATTTCTTACATTCTGCCTTTGATCCTTGTAGTCTTCCAGGAGTTCGTTAAGATGACAAATCATGATGTGGCCCATGCCATCAATAAACGGATGTCCGGAGATGTCCGGGATGCCTTTTTAGCTATTGGTGAGTGTTGTTTTGTATGAATATAATATAGGGAAATGTATATATATTTTTTTGCATATGGAATGCACACTGTATTAAAACCTCTCAGAGTGAAGTTGGTCTTGCAATGTTTTGACAAGTTGAGCAATTTTCTGTGATTTGCATAGATGAAGCAAGCTGGCCTAAGTTTCTTGTAAAAATGTACAGAACGGTCTTTCATAAAAATGTGGCTATATTGCAAAATTGGATTAATACATGAGACAGAATGCATGTGCAGTATTGTATGCAGCAGTGAGGGGAAAAAAACAAATTGCCCTGAGGGGGAGGGGGGGAACACGTGGATGGGCTAATTACTAGAGATTTTCTACAGGCCAGCTATCAAAATTTTATAATTTTTATAATTTTTAATCAACCACCTAATTTAATTCTTTTAAATTTGTTTTTAATTGTTATTGATTCATTGTTTCTGTTTTTAGATGGTTGTACACCACCCTGAGTCCCTTCTCGGGAGAGAGGCAGTATATAAATTTAAATAAATAAATAAATAAAAATGCAACACTTTTCTGATTGCTTATTTTCATTTTTTTCTGTACCATCTCAAAGCTAGAAAGCTGACTATTTTTGAAAGTAACATTGACCCTGCGCATAATGCCAAGTGTCATTCTTGGCTGGAGCATTTCATGTTGCCTAGTGTGACTGTGGCCAGGCGAAGTCCTTTCTGGCTCAGATTAAGCTTCGGTGTATGAATCCACACTGGAACTGAACAATCCTTCAGTCATCTTATTTTCAGCCATTTGTGATGGGTATTGGACTCTTTTAGCCCAAGGCCTACTGTCTGACCCTAGTATGGTCAAGCATATTTGGGCACTGGGTAGCTCACCTATCATGTCTTCTCTTCACGAAAGGCTTACAAGAACCAATTGCCTTGTTTATAATGCCCTCACTGGACCGGAATGGGCCTTTTTTCCCCTCTGGCCTCTTCTGTGTCCTGTTTGATGGCACCCAGAGGGTAGTCAGGTACTGAGGAAGAGTGGAAAGAAGCTATATCTGCCCATGCCAAAAAAACCCTTCCTTATTCATGCAGACTTGCAGATCAGGAAGTGGCTGCCCAACCATCCCTTTTATTGCAATTCATAGAATTGAGGGGGGAATTTTTTGGGTTCTTTGTTCCTGTTGTTAACTGTGTGGTTGTTGTTGTTTTTTAATTATGAGGCATCACTATGGCAATGAAGAATACACCCTTCTAGTTGAAAATCTGCACTCAGAAAAATGTCTGTGCATAAAGGATGAAAAGTAGGATGCTGTTCAATTTGTGAAAAGCTTTTTTTTTGTAAAGAGGAATACGATTCATCTGTTATTTGATATTTATTAGGATGACATTATTATCATTAACAGATCTTTTTGAATGGCTGTTGTCAATAATCTCATCAGGGCCTGTATTTCTTGTTTCTCATTTCCTCTGATTTTCCGGGTTACAGCCCCTCATTCCCTCTGTCCCCTCTCCCTATTTTCAACCACAGTTGTAATTCAGAATAATACTTCATACACTTGATGAAGTATGGAAACTAGTCATCTCCCTCCCTGTTTGGAAGTTCCATAATTTTACATGGGCAGTTTTTTTTTGGTCTTTCTTCTTTCCCTCTTGCATTTGCTAAATGAAAAGCTGTACTATAACCAGATTTATTTAGAACTTTACTGAGTGGCTGAGACAAAATACTTCGCATGCAGACAACTGTTGGTTATTTCCTGGCAATGCACTCATGTTCTCCTCTTTGTTCTCCCTCTTTCTCTGAAGTGCGGAGCGTTAAGAACAAGCAAGCTTTCTTTGCTGACAAGCTATACAAGTCCATGAAGGTAAAAACAAACACCCATTTGTTGTTGTTGCCCCAGGAAGGAAGAATCAGTATACTAATCAAATATTTTGGGTCTTCCGCTTTTAAAGAGACCAGAAATGACCTATTTACAGGGAAATGATGCTATAAACAGAGACATTTTAGGAAACTCCTGCTTAACTTGTCTGTCTTTTATATAAAAAGAATCCCTTGAGAAAACTTTGCTGGAGCTCAAGTGCAGTCATGAGGGACACATTCTCCTTTGGTCATCCCACCTTTAGAACTAGGATGCAGCAGGCTAGCAGGAGCCAAATACAGTGACCCAACGTCCTCAAAGAAGGGCACTCAGATTTATCAATGCTGATACCTATTTTGCAAAGGAGGATGTGAAGCTTCCATTCATTTGCCTGTACTTTATAATTGTGGCAACAAAACTATCCTGTTGCTAGGTTATGCTTGTTTGTTGCCATTTCTTCATAATATTTTGCAGCAAAAATGTGAGTGGGAATCCACTACTTCCTGACTCTCGCCCACCTGGTGGGTTTTTAATCTCTTCAGGGTGCTGGCACAGATGACCAAACTCTCATCAGGATCATTGTTTCAAGGAGTGAAACTGATCTGCTCAACATCCGGCGTGAATTTTGGGAGCTATATGACAAGTCTCTACATCACATGATTGAGGTAAAAGAAACTTTTGGGTTTTGTGAATACCGCTTTGCCTATTTTAGTGTCATAAGTGCTTTGACCTTTATCATTCATCTCACTTTTTGCCTATGACTAATTAGTCTCATGGCAGCCTGGATGTGTATTAAATTCAAGAGTACAAAAACAGACTCTCAAAGAAAAAGAACAAAACTGATCAATCTGTAGAATTACGTTGAGAGTGTTTCACACACACAGAGACCTGTGTTGATGTAAGAACAAGTTTATGCTCTAAAGCATGGATGTCAATCTCATGGCATCACATTGCCGTCAAGTGACATACTGCAATGTTCTTTCCCTTCGCGGAGCTGGGGGTGGGCGTAGCCTTCATGCGATGCATCCAATCCACAGGCCGCCAGTTTGACACTCCTGCTCTAAAGTATATATTTGTTTGGTACTAGTACATTTATTAGCCAGTTACATGTAGTCCTGGACTTAGCAACAGTTCATTTAGTGACTGAAGTTAGAAAAAAGTGACTTATTCCTGTTTTTCATATTTATGACCATTGCAGCATCCCAATAGTTATGTGATCCAAATTCAGATGCTTGGCAACTGACTCATATTTATGACGGTTGCAGTATTAATCGTGATACAATGTGATCACCTTTTGCAACCCTTCTGACAAGCAAATTCGATGGGGAAGCCAGATTCCCTTCACAACTATGTGGCTAACTTAACAGCTGCAGTGATTCACTTAACAGCTGCGACAAGAAACTTCATAAAATGGGGCAACTCACTTAGCAACAGAAATGCTGGGCTCATTTGTGTCAACAGGCGGGACCGCCTGTTGCCACTATCAGCCTCCAGCCAACCTGTGCGCTCCCATAGGGTTGGCCTCCTCGGGGTTCCATCGTCCAGACGGTGTCGTCTGACAGCCCCGAGGGTTCAGGCCTTCTCTATGGCAGCACCCTCCCTGTGGAATGAACTCCCCCCGGAGATCCATACGATTACGGATCTCCCCTGAAGACTCATTTTTTCAACTAGCCGGCCTGGCCTGATACCTGGGATTTTAATTTTAAACTTAACTTATTTTAAACAAATTTAATTTAAATTAAATTTTAACTGTTTGTATTTTAATTGTCTTTTAAACTGTTTTTTAACTAAATTCTTAATTATAATGATAATATTAATGGGACAGCCTTTATTTAATTATTTTAATAGGCTTTTAATTTGTTATTGTATCTGTGTTTTTATTGGCTGTGCACCGCCCCGAGTCCCTAGGGAGAGGGGGCAGTATATAAATCAAATAAATCAAATCAAATAAGTTGAAGATTACCTGTGTATAGATAGCAGCTGCTCAATCAGCATCAGGGACACCTCTCCTTTCTCAGATTGGTACAGAGTTTTTAACCCAAATTCATCAATCAGACTTCTTTAGGAATATACTACTGCAGAGTACATGCCTAGTATATCTTTCTAAAAAGATGCTAAAGCAATGTTTTTCAAACCTGGCAACTTTAAGATATGTGGATTTCAACTCTCAGAACTCTCATCCTGGCTGAGGAATTCTGGGAGTTGAAGTTCGCACATCTTAAGTTGCAAAGTTTGAAAAACACTATGCTAAAGGAACCCACTCTAATCTGGTCCCCTCAGTGTTGATAATGGCACTGGGTAATAGCAAGATGAAAACAGTAATCATGCCCCTGGAGGGCATGAGGTAGGAGAAGGTTGAATTTTAAGGATGTATTTTTTTAATGTAAGTTTAACATCTATAGTTTTCATTAAAGCATTCTGATTAAGATTGGTACAATTGAGTTCCTGGCAGAACTACAATTCTCATGCTGCTCTGTACATAGCATTGTTTGTTAAGCCAGTTTATGATATGCAAAGTGGATACTCAGTTAGTAAATTCATTTACATTTTTGCATACTTAATGATTTGGATGCATTGTCTGATTTTTTTGTGTGACTCTATTTTCCTTGTTTCAGAAGGATACTTCAGGAGATTACCGCAAAGCACTGCTAGCTGTTTGCGGAGGAGAAGATTAAGCAGTCAGTTAGTGCTGTAGAAGCCCATCTTACCTAAGATGTTGTTACTCACTTACGTGCAACCTAGAAGTTACAGTCGCTTTGAAAACTTCAAGGATATTTTGAATTCACTGAGGTCTCACATTGTGTTAGGGAAAAATAGCTATGTTATCACAGAAGAGCTTAATATTGCAAATAGCAAAGACCACAAGGATAATCAGTTCAGTGGTTGGGGACTGTCCGATTTTGTCAAAGCTGACCAGTGGCCACCTGTTTAATGAAGTCATACCTTTATAGGTATATTGTGAACAAAGAAATAAAATGTATGTTGCCGGGCAGGCAGTTGTTCTTGTGTGTTTTGGAACACGGGAAGTACATTATATAAGAGAGTCTAATTTTCAGTAAATTCAGCAGTTATAAACTTCCAGCAGTTTATAAATGTAATCATGAGTGCTGACAATAACAAATGCAAATACAACCCAATTCAAAATTCAAAATCTTCAAAAAAAACTGAAGGCAGAGATGCACTCTCGTTGCTTGTGAAACCCTGCAAAGTTCAGCATTAAAGGAATGAGAGTTACCTATTTGTTTCTTTATTAAATTCACATGAATTTATTAAACTTGAATACCACCAGATTCAATGAATTATCTTACAGTAGTTTACAGCAAAATAAAAGGTATCCACTCTAAGAAACAATAAAACAATCATGGAGCAGAATTAAAACAACTAATTGTGGGGTGGTTAAGAAGTTTGGTCTATAAATTCAACATTAAAATATCCAGAATAGATTTAAAAATAAAATTGTGTTTGTGATGTGAAATAACCACTAATCTTAATGGCATAGGAGCCATGTGGCGCAGTGGTTAGAATGCAGTATTGCAGGTAAATTCTGCCGAAATTAGTTTGATTCCGACCATCTCAAGGCTGACTTAGCCTGCCATCCTTCCAAAGTCGATAAAATGAGGACCCAGATTGTTGTGCCAATATGCTGAATCTGTAAACCACTTAGAGAGGGCTGTAAAGCACTACAGGATGGTATATAAAACTAGGTGCTATTACTATTGCTATTCATACACCAAGGAAAATCTTACGGAAGAATTCAATCTTTCCTTGATACTTTTTTCACCTGAATATAACAATCCATAAAGAATAAGGATTAAGAAATCTCATCACATCTATGACGACATTGGGATTGCGGAAACTAGGAGTAGGTACAGTCAATGTTTCAAACTCATTTTTCCTTAATGGGCTTAATAACAACAGTCCCAGAGTGGATATGGTGATCTTTTTTACATAGGTACCTAAGAATAGTATTACTGTTCATAGGACTATTATGAGTAACCAGCAACTTTTGATACGAGTAATAACTCCAACTTCCTCGTCAGAAGCATCAACATTCGTTTTTGATCCCATCATTTTTAGTGGTCAAGCAAACTGAATATTAATTATTACAATGAGATACACAAGTTTTCTCAAATTAGGAAAGAGCCCCTCCCCCCTCTCCAAAAAGAAAACTTTCTAAGGAGATTGATAGAAGAGCCACTGATGAAATAGCAAATGGAAGAAAGAGCCATATAGCCTACAATGAAAATAAGGGGCAGTCTGGCTAAGAATAATTAACTAGGATACTGGGAATGGACTGTTCATTCTCTCTCAGTACTGGGAGAATGTTGAGAAGCCTAATGGATCTTTGGATTGCTTCATTTGCTTTTGTTTTTCTTCTAATGTATCACCACAGATGTTTACTTTTAAAGTATAACCCTCAAGCACAGCATGCTACTAAAAAGATCAATTAATGTGGACCAGACTAAGGAAGTTTCTGACAGCAATCCAAACAAGAACCTCATTTAATTGGGGTAGATGTTTAACCTTCAGTGCCTGAGCCCTGAATAACTATAGCTGAATTATATCACTTTCTGGACATGATAACAGAAATAAAAATAAATTTTAATCATTTAGAAACATTTAAAGAACTTGCAGAAAAGCTTTTGTTTTTGTCTGCTATATACAGTACACGTGAAAGTTGATGACACTACAGATAAGGACTGGGCAATAATGTTCACAGCTATCACACTCAGGATGAGTGTGCTACATTTTGAAAATATCCTTATGTTAACCTTAGAAGATTAGTTGTTTTGCTATCTTTTACAAATGGCTTGAATTAGAAGCATTAATTCCAATCATGGACATTTAAACTACCACAGTTAAAATAAAAATTTAAAGAATAGACTGCACCTTGTTATTTTGCAAACTGTTAATACTATGATTTAGTTAAAAACAGGCTGGATCTGAAGTGACGAAAAGGGAGGAACAGATAGATGGATTATATGGATGGATGGGTGAATGGGCAGATGTGAAGATACCAGTCACTTTAATGAACCTCAGTGAATGTTTGCTCTTATATTAGCTTTTTAATTAAAAGATTTTAAGATTGTTTTAGCCTTCATTGTGTGGGTATCTTAGATGTTCCATGTTGGCTAGAATCTTGTGAGATATAGTCGTAGAATACTGAATCTAGACTAAAGGGTGCCAGATAGTGACATTTATAATTAAACTAACATTATGTGCCCCTTTTTTTCTGTTTATGTCCTATTAATGAAGCTAAAACTTAAATATGTTAACCCATAAAATAAAGGGAAATGAAAAAACAGAGGGGCTATATAGCTGAAATGATGTGTTAGGGATTGGGATGTTCTAATCCTTAACTATGGTGAATTGCTGGGTGACCAGGAACCATTCACTCTCTTTCAGTCCAAATATAATCAAACTGCAACAAGCCAGCCTCAAAAAACCAAGCCTCATGTCACGCATTGGTAAACTTTCCTGTTAGAAGGCAGTGTAGCAGAGTCTAGTGGATTCTGCAACAAAGCACAGCAAATGCTAAGAAGCAAAACAACAACAGGGGAAGTCCAGAGAAGAAAAGACCCCAATGAACGCAATAGAAAAAGAGATGACACATAGAGGCTGATAAGGGATTATTTTTGATGACACAAACATAACGTTACAAGAACTCATTGCAGAGATCATCCTGGCAGAATGATGCCCATTGAAAGAGTCAGAAACACAGTGAACAACTGAAAAACAACAGCCCACAGAAACTATTGATGGCCCTAATACAACTATTCTCATATTTATCACATTTACTTCCGTCACTACTTGGGCTTTGTGGTTTAAAAGCATTTTTTTTTTACTTCAAAAAGCCAACCAAGCAATGTAAACAAGTATTCTAGCTGGTAGATTCAGTTTGGTAGGACGATATGAGAGTTACTGAGTTCAATTTCTAATTCCAGGAGCATTTTGTCTTATTTCAATCAATCCCTTCACAAGTAACGTTTAGTCAAAGCATTGTTGCATGTTGCTAAATGTTTATATTCTATGCTTTTTCCTACATAAGATCTTGAAAATTGGACCCTTTAGACTAGGCACACTTTCATTTATATTATTATATTTTGGGAAGCAGCATTACATTCAACCAACATCAGAGATACAAGTTTGTGGTGCACAACTCTTCTGGCTGTATTGTACCCTTTGTATGTTATGGGTAAGGTAAAATGGGTAGACTAGACCAGAATAAATACAAGCAATTGATTTCCTTTCTGTCACAGTAAAAATGAGGGCCTGGCATCATTGGAAAATAAGGGGCTCTGGAAGTCACACAAAGCTTTGAAATCTGGACACTGTTGGGAGTTCTGGTTGTTCATCCTAATGTAAGGTTTAGCAAAGGAGAGTCTTCAGCTCCTCACTTCCAATCTAGTTTCCATATATCTCAATGTCCTACTTAAACCATGAGTAGGGGGACACATGAATGATACCACCAGAGTGCTATATTTATGCATTATGGGATATTATTCTCTCCCACTTGTTCTAATTTATATTCTAAATAATTATCTGAGGGAATTTGTAAGATGGTGGCCTGGCTCATATGTTGCACTCATCCAAAACATGGGTTAGTGGGTTCTGTTTGTTTTGTGAATTCAAACATTGTGGTTTGCAAAAGCTATAATTTATGGCTTAGTTTGATGAATGAAGGTGCACAAGTGTTAACTCGGTAAAGAATAACTAAACAAATCAGTGAACAAGACCAATGTCTAAGATTGAGTGGAGATTTGAACCTGGACAACCCAGGTCCTAATTCATTGTGCCTAACAAGGAAACACAATGTTCTTGTTTTGTGGAGGCTTAATGAAATAAACTGAAATAAAAATGAATCTTTATTTTTAATGACTGTGATTCAACTTGATTCTGAAGTTTAATTAAAGTAAAAATTACCTAGTACAATAACAGGAGATCTATTCCAATTTTATATTTTTCTAATTGCATTTTTTTAGCCGATCTCTGATATCAGGTATACACCTAATTCTTTCCTTTACCCACCCACCCCACTCCAAAAATGTATACAATGTATAATATATACAAGTTAGATTTATATTTACTATCATTATTCCAAATGGACATTAAGGAATTACTATTCACTTCTGAGAATTATTCTGACCTATTCAAAATTGCCAGATGACTTAGCTCAGGCCACTGATATTATATTTATCTATATATATCTATATTCCTTAAATATATCTATATTCCTTAAAGATTTTTTTTCAAAAAACGATCCAAGAGCTAGTTGCATTTTCCACACTCAATTATACAGGCTGTGTGCACAAACATTGCATGCTTGAAGCCAAAATAGTATTCAATCAAAGTGTGGAAATCTTTATTTTTAGGAGAATCACATAAAATGTAAACAAATATCCTAATTCACAGAAGACTATCTTTATTTTTAAAAAGAACAATGGTTTATTTTAGAATATTCTCTGATCTTGAAAAATTGGTAGTCCGAATTTAATTCACAGAAAAAGAACAAAGGGGACAATGCTGGGAAATGAGTCTGAATAGGCACACAAACCATTTGATCACATCTTCCCCACTAATGTTGCAGAGATCCTGTTTCAGTCTTGATATATTCATTGTTTCTGGATGATTATCTATCTATCTATATCAATATATCAATCTATTTCTATATATCATCTGTCTGTATATATTGATCAATATTTATCTGTCTATCTATCACACATTATGTCAAACATCCACTTTTTATCCTCTTTTGTGGGGTGCATAAATATTCTGGAATAGCTACTGTTGGAAATAATTACTTTAGACTTCTGGCTGACATCACGGTGCTATCGGTACCTGGAAACAGGTCTTCGTGTTCCCGTGCTGAGTTCCCCTTGTTTGTGGGCTCCAAAAGGAGCCAAAGCTGCCTTCTAGGGGTGGCAAAGCTAAAGAGGGGTGCCCTGAGAGGTCGCAGGAGATATTGCAACTCTCCTGCTGAACCCTGGGCTTTTTTCCCTCTATGCCACAGCGAGGAAAAGAGGCAGCCTAAAGATGTCTACCACGAAGCTGGGACAGCCGAGGAACGCCTAAGAACTGTATTGAAGCAGAGTTAGTGAACAGTGTCTGGAACTGGGTGAGAAGAATCTTTTTATTTAAAACTTAACCCCAAAAGAATATCCAGGAAAAGAGTGTCTCACAACTATTTTTAAAAGCGGTGATTTATCACCTTGAAAAAAACTTCAGAACTGAAGGAAAAAGAATCAAAGGGAGAAAGGCAAAAAAATCTTTAAATTATAGAAAATTGGACTTTTAAATTGGACAAGCATTGTTTTGGATAAGCATTTTTAAAATGCAGGAACTATCTATTTAAAAAACTAACATCACTTTTATATTTTGCATCATTAACATTAATATTGAATAAAACTGGTTAATATTGAAATTAACTTAAGAGTGCCACTTGCAGACAAAAGGAAAGCATAACATTTCTAAAATCCTGGAAACACTTGATGACTGGAGATTTAAATGTGAGATTAAGAAAGGCATCATTAAAGTGACCCTTTGAGGCTAAAATACAAGATAAAATTTATAGAGGAACCTAGGAGTTTCTGAAAAACTTTTGGGATTATTCAGATGAACAGGTTGATCAGCTTTGGGATATAAAGAATTCTGAATATTGAACTTTTTGAGAAGTGACTTTAGGTTTGAATACATGATTTTTAGATTATTAGATAAAAGAGGGACACAATAAAATTAAACTAAAGTTTAAAAATTAAGTTAAAGTTTAATTTTATTTATTCCTTCCACCAGGAAGAAATGAGGGAATTTGGGAAGAAATGGAGTCAATAATTCAATGTATTAAGGATACTATGAGAAGAAACTACCAGGAGATTATGAATCAAATGCAGAGCTTAGATGAAAAGTTTGAAAATATAATACAAAGGACAATGAGTGATCAAGATGTCCAGGAAGAGGAAGAGTCAATTGAAAGAGTACATGAAAAAACAGAACAGAACCAACAAATAGAACAAGACGACAAGAGGGAGATAATAATCAAAACAATAAAGATTGATGAAATAAGCCAAGGGGAGAGTATTTTAAGAGAATTAGGAAAGAAACCAGAGATGCAGGAAGACTTTTTTGGAAGAGAGACAGGGGCAAGAGTAGATACTTTGAAAATTAGACAATGGAAAAGAGTAGAGGAGACATGTTTAAAATGATTAGTCAAGATGTGGAAGCAGATAGAGGAGGAATATGGGAGGCAAGCTAAGAAATGAACAATTATAGCTTCACAGCAGGCAAGAAACAATGGATAGAAAGGGAATATTTTTAAATATAATAGTAGCATAACTAAAAGTTAGAATAGGGATGGAAACTAGAGGGGGGATTAATAGAATACACATTTTATATAATAAGATGAAGAATAAGAGGCGAAATCAGAATTTGAAGGATGGTATTATCCATGTTTGAATAATATGGTGACTGGCATAAAAATAACATTGAAATATTATATAAGCAAATAATGAAAGATTATAACTTAACATAAATATATGTATTACTATTAGAACTATATAAGCTTGCTAAATGTAACATATGATTAATAATATTTTATTTGTATTAAAATGCATGATAGAATATGATTGACAAAAATAACTTATTAAAATATGGAATAACTAGATCATGAAAGATTATAATTTAACATAAATACGTGTATTATTATCAGAATTATATAAGCTTATTAAATGCAACAAATGTGATTAATATTACATTATTACAATAATAAAATGTATGACACCCAGGTGCCCCCCTGTTCACACATTGATGTGTTTGTAAAAAATAAGGGGGGAAATTAAAGTGAAATTTGGGTAATTTTTGCTTTTTCTGAGGTCCCCAAGGGGCATATTGCCAACCCTAAAATACAGAAGCTCATGGTAGCCTGAGTAGTAGAAGAAGATGGAAGCAACAAAAAATAATGTCTTCATGTTTAGAAGAGGTGATGACACCAAAAGAGAGAAAGGAAGGAAGGAAGAAATCTAGTTATGAGGAAACAAAATAATACTCTAAGTGATTTCCACAGGAAAAACTACATTTGCTAAAGATCAGAGGCTAAGAGATACAGCTGCATTGCATGGTTCTGTCTCAGTCAAGTGAAATATCCAGGAAAAACAAATGTGTGTTTCAAAAATTGCGACATTTTGGAAAAAAATACAACTCAAATAACAATAAGTGTAATATTGAATCCAGATGTCTGGCACTTATTTGCTTAACGTAATAAAACAACAATATTTCATATCCTCTTTTACCACTCTCTGATTCCTTAAAAAAAAAAAATCTGGCTTTTGGCTTCATGTTGCACTTTTGCTTTGTTTCTAGACAACAAAAGCTAGCACTAAACTTCTATTTTTATTATTCTCCCCTCAACTGAACTAAAATTATTTTACTTATATTTTAGAGGAGAAGGACTAAAGAGAGAAAAGGATAAGGAAATATGTGTGGAAATGTTTGATGCTAGATTCTAAAGACATACAATTATCAGCCAAAAACAAAAAGCAAAATACAAGAACAATTATCTGGGGAAGGGGGCAGAATCCAAAATCTAACGTAGTTGGATGTTGACTACACAAGACACCTTATTAAGCGGCTGGAAAAAAAAAATTTTTTTTCATTAAAAACTGCAGGATAGTTATTATTGAAATGTTTGCTGCCAACTAGAAATGTACTATTTCTACATGTATGTGGCAATGCCCATAGACAACATTACCTCTGATTACTATTTCTTTTCTTTTCAGATTTCAGATTCCATCATTCATTCATTCATGTATACATACAAGTAGTCCTAGAATTACAATAGTTCATTTAGTGACCATTCAAAGTCACTAAAAAAGTGAAAAAAGTGACTTATGATCATTTTTCATACTTACAATCATTGCAGGATCCCATGGTCATGTGACTTAACCTTTGGATGCTTGACAACTGGTTCATATTTATAACGGTTTCAAGGTGCCGGGGTCATGTGATCCCTTTTTGTGACCTTTTGATAAGAAAAGTCAGTGGAGAAGCCAGATTCATTTTACAACCATGTTACTACTTTAATAACTGCAATGATTCACTTAACAACTGTGGCAAGAAAAGTTGTAAAATGGGGCAAAACTCACTGAACAAATTTCTCACTTAGCAACATAAATTTTGGGCTCAGTTGTGGTCATAAGTTGAGGACGACCTATATAGAGCAGGAGAAATTTCTCTTGGCAGTTTGTTAATAACAAGGATCAGGCACATTTGTTCACACATTATTATGGTGTTGGAGGCAGCAGAGGCCACCTTATTATATAAATAGATGGAAATTATTTATAATTGGTTCAGCAGAATATTGGATATGTAGGCATAAATTGATTCCAAATTTGATAAAGACAATGAGGTAACGAAAGTGGTACTATAAAGGCAACAGTTCAGTGACTTAGACCAAGGCTACCTCTTCTGAATAATATTATTGTTGAGGTGTAATTGTCTTCAGGTGTTATATTCCAGCAGCCTTGCTTCCCAGCACAGTTGTTATCTCATACAGCCTTGATCAACATTCTTTGTGTCTAAACATTTTATAATGAAGCTGACAATTTATTTTCCTCGGGAAAATGGATTTGGGAGGAGTAATTTACTTGTCTGAACCAGAGGTGAAATTCAGCAGGTTCTAGCAGGTTCGCTAGAACCAGTAGTAAATTTTCTAAGCAGTTTGGAGAACTGGTTGTTAGAAGAAATCTCCTTTTGTTTTTTTCCACTTTACAGGGTTACTCCTCTAAGGAAGGCAGGAAAAAAAATCATTCTGGTGTTGTTTCTAGCCTATTCTTTATTGCCCTGCTGACAGAAACTGCCTATCCAGTCACATGACACCCCCCCCAGCCACACCCACCAAGCCACACCCACAGAACCGTTAGTAAAAAAAAATTGAATTCCACCACTGGTCTGAACTAATGCCATTTTCTTTCTACTACAACACCAATTTTCCCAAGAGAAAGAAACACGAGAACACACTGATCAACGCTGAAAATGCACATCTAATGAATAAAGAGTGGTTTGCCTCCCATTTTGTTTGTCTCCCATTTTCTGAAGTATACTAAACCATGACTTTTTTTTCTTTATGAAATCTATACACCATCTCAGTCTGGTTATACATTCAAGGAATTTAGATACTGATTCAGATTAAAGTGAGTTACAAGGAGAGGGAGGGAGGGAGGGAGGAAGGAAGGAAGGAAGGAAGGAAGCCCTCTTAATTAAGTGAGGCTCATCATCAGAAATATGAAAAAAACTGATTTGTTTCATAAATCTCTCTCACAAATCTCTCAACTACATAATCGAGAGAGCATCTCAAGCAGCACTGCAAAATCAAATTATAAATGGCTAGTACTGCATACTGTATGCTTCCAAGAACTCAGTCAAACGTATGCATTGATTTTGCAAAAAAGAAAGCATTGCCCCATGTCCATTGAGTAATGAATGGATATTTTTTTGTTATATTGATTCACACCCATTTGTTGCTCATAGGAATTATGCTGGAGCAGGAGAATGTATCCTCCGTTAAGAAAAAGGAAGCTCATTCATAAAATAATTTCCCTCTGTCCTTTTTGTCAAACTGATTCAGAGTTGTAACGCCTTAGGTACCCTGAGGAAAGAAAATTATAAAAACCTCTCATGCCATTGACCAAGTTGCTAACAGATTTTTAACACACATAGCTGAAAATAATTTAGTTTAATTAATAGAAAAAGAAACAGATCTGATTTTGGTTTTAGCAAAAACCAAAGAAGATATATTCCTTAATAATGAAAAATTAAACAGTAACAGAATGAAAAACAAAATACAACAGACTACATCTATCTACAAACTGCCTGTCAATCACCCCATCTAAAAGTAACAGTGCATCCCACATAATCCTAATAAAAGTTTCAATAGTCTCAGTTTTTCACCCTATGAACAGATTTGATTTCTGTTATCTCAACTTACAAATCGTAGTCTTGGGCCTTTTCTTGGTTACATAAAACAGATAATGTCATGCATGTTAAAATATGTATCTTAATTACCTACATAGGTGGTGAAGAGTTTCTGATTCACTAATCACAAAATAAGACTACTGTGTATATAAATTCTTATCTCTGGAATAAGTTCTAAAGAACTCAGCAGGTTTCACTTCTAAGTACATATACATAAGTAAGCTTGTGCTGCAACTCTCTATGAAACCGTTCTGCCTATTTCCACTGCTATTTACAGTTCATTTCACCAGAGTCATTCTGTTGCTATTCTTCGTCTCTGCCCTCATTTAGGAATGGGGAAACACATGAAAGCCATCAGAAAATCTTTGTAGATAGAGGATGAGGGCTTAGAACAAAGATTGCTGTGGAATCTGACTAGAAAAAGGTCTCTTTGCTCCCAGTCATGCCGGAGGTGGGGAGATTTCAGTAGCTTTTCCACTTTCTAATTTAAGAAGCATTCAAGCCTTTTAACCTGCCTCAGGGCTCTGCTATGAACCTGCTCACCCTGACAAGGGCATTCCAGTCAATGAATGTAATTGTTGGACCCAGAGGGCTCCATCTTTCATACTGAGATAAAAACAAAGTCTAAACGATCATAAGAAGGATTGACTCCTGGATGAACTGATCTGTCAGGTCAGATTATTTACCTGGTGAATAGTCCTTTGGAATGATCTATATTCTGAATTCAGAAGTAGGCATTTCTCAACAAAGAAACAGGGGGTAAATATGGTGTCCGTTGATGTATTTCTCAAGGGCTAAACTCAGAATTAACAGAATAAGAGATTTGGAAGAACTTTTAGTCAACCCCCTGCTTTATATACGCAGAACAGTCTCTCAATAGTTTATCAACATAAAAATTCAATATTTCTTATCGACTCAGCAGCAGTCGATAAGAACTTTTTGTTGCTTCCCTTTAATTTTTTATTAATAATTAAATAGAGAAACCACTTTAAAAGCAAAAAGGGGAAAGGAAAAAGAAAAGGAGAAGGAAAGGGTACATATGCACATATAAAAATACATATACAACATTGTAATCCATAACTCAACTATCTTGTTATTGATCTTTTGTTGTTAATATTAATATATTATTTCATAAACTTTGTACTAAGGTTAAGGCTGAAATAAAAATTCAAACAATGAGATACAGTGATGAAAATAAAACCACAAAACATAAAATAAAAATCTACATTATAGGAGAAAAAAGCATTCAGATTGCTCTTCTCTCTTATATTTCCCTTTTTCTTCTCTTGTTTTTCTTCCTCTGGCCATTAACTACTACTTAAGTATTTTTATATGCTTTAAACATCACTTATCTAATCTTATCATAAGCAGAAGGCTTGCTCCTTGGGATTTAATTAGTAGTGTACTTGTACACATATACACACAAAATTGTAACTCATTCTCTCAGCTAAATATCTATAGACTTGAAATAACTTAAGTAACAATAATATTGATACTTAAAGAGTATCAATAAGGGTTCGTGTTCTGGCCCATTCGCCATATGTGGCCTTTGAGGCCACATTCAAAAGGGACAATAGCTACATTTAATTTGATTTATAGTCTAAATTCGGTTAGACTTAAACATAATTGATGTGTTTACTCTTTGTTAATGTATAAAATAATTGCATGCCTTCAAGTGGCAACTGCCAGGACAAGTCTCTACAGTTTTCTTGGCAAGGAAGAGGTTTGCCATTACCTGCTTCTAGAGAGGGAATATCTGGCCCAAGGTCCCCAGAGAGGATTTTGTGGCCAGATCTCAGGGTCTCTTAGTTTGTAGCCTGGTAACTTAATACTACACCAAATTGAAATACTGTGTTCCATTAGTATTGATTAAAAACAGATTGTCAATTAATTGAAAACAGTTAAATTGACAACATTCCTCCACCATCTTTTACTGCTGCAACATGGAATTGGGGCTGTAGTAGCAAAAGTGTTAAGAATGGAACCAAAAGTTTTTGATTGAAGTATCACCCTTTTTACGTGTATCCCATATGCAATGCATATTAAAAAGAGATGGGGCTTTGATTACATAGTTGTAGCCACCACTTTGACTGTTTCGAGTCAGCTATGGACAACCATGAGGCTTTTGCTTCCAGTAGTCCCATCTGATTGCAGCAACAAAGCCATTAAGTGAACACCCAGCTTTGGATCCCACAAACTCTGAACTCTGACTTGGATTAAAAGGCTATAATGACAGATTTTTGATCCCAAGTCAATGCACAAAGCCATTACACCTGTGCCAACCAAACAGCTGTGATGTAAAAAAGACCCAGCTGGGTAATATTTAGAAGGACAAACACTTTGTGCTACCATACAAGGTCTCAAGTTAGTCTAGTTTGCATTATTTTTGTATACCAGTTTGTACCATTTCTATAAAATCACAGAGTGGTTAGTTTTAAAGCTGGAAGCGGCCTTGGTACTTTCAGGGAATAAAGTATGTTTCTACCTTTGACTACCCATGATTGTACAAAGAAGGTTGAGCATTGATTCCTTGATCTTCAGATAATGGCGAAAGCAATTAGGTTTGTTTCAGAGCAAAGGATTAGGTTGATGCTTCTTTTCTTCCTGAGGCATGATTTAGATTGAAGATGAGTTACTGGGTGATTTTCAGATACAGGCCATTTCCCACTTTGAATGTCAGCCAACCAGGCATTGCTGAGGTGATGCAAAACTTGTCCTCACTGCTCTTATTGCAGGACCATACTAATTGCAAGATAATTTGAAAATGTGCTGGAAATCATGAGCAGGGATCCTGCCTCAGACAACTAATCTGGGACAGGCATTGCTCTGCAGCTTCTAATGATCCAGAAGAGCTTTCCCATTCTGTTTGATCCCTGTACAATTTCTCAATGTCACCTTCCTTGGTTTCCCCCTTTGTTCTTTGGAGTCCTTTTCATTGTCCAGTGCCGCAAGGCCACCTTTGACTGTGAAAAAGATTCTGGCTTGCTCAAATGTACTTAGATTAACCCTGAGTTTATGATTTGCATAGACAGTAGAGATCTCAATGTTCTGGAAATCCCCTTTCCTGACCAAAACTTCCTCCCTGGACTCAGAAAGCGTCATCATTTTATTTCACTGCTTTTTTTTTCAGTGCAAAGTAATGCAACAGAGTGGTCTGAAGGGGTAAACAAAGAGCCCTCCAGATGTCAGACAGGACAATGTCCTGGGAAATTTTCAGTGCTACCCTTTGTATCCATTCTTGGCCAGCAACTAGCCTTCCTGCCTTGTTGGTTCTGCTTCTTCGGGCCTTGCTTTATAGAAGACATCTTTTTGCTCAGTCTCTTTTTTAATAATATTAAGCAGGGAGAAAGGCTCTCCCAGCCTACTACATGCTGCATGTATATTTATGTTTATATTATTATTATTATTATTATTATTATGTATATGCACAGCTTTCCTTACTGAGAATTTACAGAAAACTGCTGATTTATCAGAATATGCAAGAACATTAATGCGTTGGGCACCCTATTAATAGGCTGCTCTTATTTACAGCTTGAATGTGCAAACTTCCTGGACTCCTTTGAATTCACTATATTCACCAAATAAACATTTTGAGATTCAGGGATATTGTGGATTTTCTATGTGCACTGAATAGCGGATAAAGAACCAATAAGACCCACGTTCCAGTCTACATGCAACCATAAAAGGCTCACTGGATAACTGGGACAGTCATTCTTGTGTCATAAAACCTACCACACAGGGTTGCTGTGTGGAAAATGAGAGAGGGGAATGCTATGTATTCTACTTTTGGTGCCCAAACGAAAAACATGACATAATTTTTATAAGTAAACAAGTCTCTTCCTCTCTTTCTTTCTTTTTCTCCATGTCTGTTTTTAATATTGACATCCAGTTTTTCAAGAACAGACTTATAGACATTGTAATTGATTTTGTAAATAGAATATTAGCCTAGTAAAGCACTACTAAGATTTTTCAGAGCTCCCTTGCAATTCACCCCAGCTGTCAGCTCTGTCTTGGTCAAACTTCAAGAAATAAAAACCCTGGATCCATGATATTTGAATACAGGTATTATTTTAC
>JAEANM010002076.1:8723-25572 GCA_017656035.1 Myanophis thanlyinensis
TGTATGTATGTATAAATTTATTAAAGAAAAGTGCCCTGAATGCCTCTCTTTTCCTGGAATACTTCTAGATTCAAAGCTATTCTAATTATCTTTAAATTAACCACAAATCCTGCCCAATTCCAATCCCAGAGAAACATAACTCAGCAAGTCTTTTACTGTAAAAGTGGCACTAGCTTTTTGGCACTTTTTTCAGTAACACTGCTATGGTATTGCCCTAAAATCCCCATCTTCAGACACATTCTACAAACACCTTTTTATTTTCTCACCTGATCCCAATGTGCCATGCATGCAACATTTACTATCCACTCACTCCAAGGGAGCACACATGCACTGATCAAAGGCTCACAAAGAAATCCATACATCCCTGCTGTCCCTTCCCCACCACCTCCAGAGATACATTCATCCCACAGACAGTCAAAGGGTCACTTCATTTGCAGTCCACTTGGCTTCACTGCTTTTGGCATCTGCTCTTTACTGGAGTGCTGGGTGTGGGATATAGCATTTCATCAACCTGGGGTACGAGCAGCTAGAGCCTCTTGCATTTTTTGGCGACAATGGGCATATTTCTGAAGAATTTGCCGAGTATGCTCCTCTTCTTCACGCTGCAGGATACGCAGAAAATTCTGCAATTCAGGCATGCTAAAGGCATCCCACTGCAAAAAGCAAGAAAATTGAAGTAATTATCACGTGTTTATATCATAGTGATGAGCTTAAGACCACTAGTAGAGATACATTTCACCACTTTTTACATTATTTTTCTAGAATCTAAAATAAAGGCCTAATCCAAACAAAAGATTCTGGCACAGAAAAATCAAGGGACCATCACTTTATATCTCTTATTCATAACACAAAATATACTCTTTGTTAGTGGCTCAAGAAACGCATAAAAACAGTACAAGGGCATGTTATGAACCAAAGCAGAAGGCAAATTGGTAATTTCCTGTTCTACTGCTTACAAAACAGTTTTGAGTGTAGCTTTAAATAATGTCCAGTTTAGCATTCTTTCCTAATGCAGAAGGAACTATTTAGTAAATTTAAATAGTTATGAATATCTCAGAAGGTGGCAGCACTTGAACAACTTTGTCTGGATTTGGAAACTAAATAAGAAATAAGATTAGGTCTTGTTAGCATATAGATGAGATTACTTTGGGGAAGATGAGGGTCATAAAAAAGGGAGAGTTACCTTGGAATAGACTTCCTAGAAGAAAGCAATAGCAAATCACTTCCATGCTATTACCAAGAAAACTATTATGTCTACGCCCCTGAATTCACCAGTAAATCAGCCTGACTCAAAGGAAACATAACAATACCCATCAGGTAATAAATGTCATATGATTCTACTACTGACCCTGGCTGAAGTCCCTAGGTCATGTTAATGAGTCATCAGACACAGTGCAGATTTTTATAAGCTTTAAATTACTTTATTGGGCATTCAGAATGTAACCTTCTTAAATAAATTAATAAATATTAATAGCAACAAAACAGCTTCTAATATAGTAAATTATTATCCAGCCAGTTTAGTTCTCATTATAAAGTACAACAGTAATGTGGGTTTTTGTGGATCATTCTGAAACAGACCTTTTTCTAGTTCCTAAAATTAGGAAAATGCAAACATTTTTGAATCTGAAATGTCTTGACCAAGCTCAGAATAGCTGTTTTGACCTTACTGGAAGCATCCCAATCAGTTTCAAGCTATTAAGATTTTTAGGAAGAACACAGCAGCGTTTTCAAGTTCAGAACATGGCATTTCAAATTCAAAATGTGGCCTTTCCCCTTGTCATTACCAAAATGTAATTGGATTCCAACTTTGAATCTTTGATTTCAAGATTTCCAAAAACAAGTAGCATTATATAAATGTTAAATTCAAGCAAATGTAAAGGTATTCTTGAAAATGTTCATTATAATACCTGTAAACACTAATGTATCAGGTCTGTGGTACAAAATTCCTTTCATTTTAATAAAATAAGCTGTAATAGCACTATAATGTTCATATATGCATGATTCCTAGCAATAGTCAGCTAAAGGTTATTACAACTGTTAAATAATCCGGTTTGTTCTGTACTCACCATTACTTTTTGTATGCTATAATTTTCAAAAAAAAAAAGGCAGCTTTCTTGCAGAAAACATTGCACTGCAACACTTTGTACACTGCAGATGTATACACTATTGTTAAAAATCATGCAACAGGAACTAGGAGATCAAGGTCAGTGCTTTCTATCTGTTGAGGTCAAGGCAAAAGCTGCTAGCTATGGCACTTGTCCTACTGCCAAGGTAATTCATTACTTAGTCAACGAAGGTTCAACAGCAAGCTTTAGACACATCAATATCTATACTCACATTGACTTCACCAGTCTCATTTTCTTTCAGAACAAAACTGAGTGTTTTTTCATTAGGTCCAGCAAGTAGTCGGAGACGCAGGGGCTGCTCCTCATCAGAAAGCTTACGGATATATACTGAAACAAAAGAATAAGAAAATGTTTGACTGAGTCTTCCAAGTAGCACAGATTTAACTAAAAGAGACAAATCAATCTATTCTCTTCGAGGAAGAAGCTTTTCGTACATCAGTTACAAACTTTCTCACAAGGGAATACTGCAACAGAAAAAAATTAACAATTTGACTTTTTTTCTTCCCAACTGATTTCAGCCCTGATATATAATTAACAATGAGAACACTCTTAAACACTAAGTTTCATTAAAATTCTTTGTTCATTTTGTCTTGAAGATAACCTTACCCTGGGTAGTTTATGAGCTGTTTTCTCTCAACCTCATATTTTTCAACTCGTTCAGTCTGAACTTACTAGTGCATACAGATAATTCTTAACTTATAGCAGTTCATTTAGTGACTGGTCAAAGTAACAAGGGCTCTGAAAATGATTTATGACAAATTTACACATTTGCAACCCTTGCAGCATCCCTGTGGTCACCTGATTAACATTCATATGCTTAGCAACCGACTCATTACGGTTACATTTTCCTGGGGTTGTGATAATCTTTTGCGACTTTTCAACAAGTCAATGAGGAAATCCGATTCACTTAACAACCGTGTTACTAACTGAACTGCAGTGATTCACTTAACAGCTGGGACAAAAAAAGATCATGGGGCAAAACTCACTTAACAATTATCTCAGCAACAAAAATATTTGCTCAATTTAGTCATAAGTTGAGGACTACCTGTATAATATTTTGACCATCACATCGATATTCATCATACTATCATGCTTAATAGCTTAAATAAAACAAAACACTGTCCTTCATAAAAGTATTCCTTTGCTGCCCAGTTCAAGTGATTCACAATTACAACAGAATTAAAGCAAAATCAGAAGAGGAGAGGAAAAACACCATCCTGTCTTCAAAACATGCCAACTCTCTCAGTCTACTGGTCTATTCAAGAAGAATAAGATTAACAGCCTTGGGAAAGTCCAATAAAGAGGCCGCTATCTCTACCTTCATGTGGGGAAGCATTTTAAATGGTGAGGGCTGCAACACAGAAGGATTCATTTTGGTTCCATGGGCTCTTGACTTCTTATGCATCCTCCCACTGTGTGTGTGTACTGACCAGGCAAATTCCCTGGTCAACATGGTCCATAAGAGATATCCAATTTACAATGTTACATGTTGGGTTTTTTTTTCAAGAAATTCAAAAGGAAAGATTGAATACCTTGATCATCTTTTTCTGTTCTCTCAAAGAGGGCAAATTTGCGAGGATTGTCAACAACCATGAATTTCTTGAGCAGAGCTTCAATGACTTCACTGGCCCGTGTACGAGAAATTATATGCAGATGTTTGATTGTATCCTTTGGTAAGTAGAATGAAGTTCGGCGCTTTACAGACTGGTTACGCACAGAACTCTTCCTAGTGTCCTGGATTGAGGGTGCTTTCTTATTGGCAGGTACTGACACAGGCCGGATCAGCTTTAGTTGTACCTTAATGAAGCCAGTATAGGACCCATCTTTATTCTGCAGGAGTAGAAAAACAGTTGAGTTGGGCAAAGAAGCCAGCAAAAAATTACCACGAAAAGAGTCACAGGTGCAACCTTTGGAAAGAAAGGATTTTAATGGAATGTTTATTTGGTTGCTAAAAACAGCTAGGAATTATATCTATGAAATGATTTCAATGTTAATATTTTAAATGACTGAATTAGTGATTAAGGGAAGACAGAGGGCTCTGTTGCTGAGATGTAGAAATATAATAGGGGCCTTGAGTTACAGTTGCTCTGAAACTTACCAAACTCATAAAGAGGTTACTGTTTATCTGGCTATTGTATTCTTTTATTTTTTGTTCAATGTCAGTTTGGGACAGAATGGGTTTCTCACAGTCAATCTGTTCATCCTGCAGAACAATCAATAAATTTAGATTAGTCTAGTTTATCAGTCTCAGAAAAAATAAAATGCGTAGAAGAAAAATAGCAATAGCAACACCACTTAGACTTATATACTGCTTCACAGTGCTTTACAGCCCTTGCTAAGCAGTTTACAGAGTCAGCATATTTTCCCCAACAATCTGGGCCCACATTTTACTAATCTCAGAAGGATGGAAGGCTGAGTCAACCTTGACCCTGGTGAGATTTGAACTGCCAAATTGCAGTCAGCTGGCAGTCAGCCGAATTACCCTGTGGTACTGCATTCTAACCACTGAGCCAACACAGCTCTTGAAAAGAAAGATTTCTTGGTAAGACTTTGTCATCCTGCTTTATTTTAGTAATGTAATGAGAATATTTTACTTGAAATTCATCACAGAACTCCAGAAACTTTCTTGCCTGTACAGTATCAATGGGAAGCATCCTTTTTTCCACAGGTAATGTTTACACATACACACTTCAACTTTTCTTGTTTCTTATATAGCCTTTCCTCCAAGCAGAAGTTCCAATATCATTTTACAGTTGTTTTTGCTATCACCTATGCCCAACGAAGCCTCCTTTACAGAGAAGAAAAGTATACTTTCTCTCCCACTGAGTTTGTGTATTTGGAAGTAAGCCACTGCTTCCAATTACTACAGCAATCTGCATAAAGTCAAAAATCTTATTACCTTTGGAAGAAGGGGTATGTCTGCCAAAGCAAAGCTGAAATAAGAGCATTTCAATATATGTACTTTCTAGTGAGCATGCTATAATGTCCTTTATCGGTAACTTCATTTTAAAAAGTTATAAAACTGCTTGTAATACTTAGTCTTATACAACCTTGTTTCAGGCTTTCTATAGATAGCTTCTCCTGTCTCATTTAACCAGGATAACATTACAGATGAAATCTAAAGGGGAATTTAAATGATAAACATATGTTGAATCTCTAAGAAGCTGTTGTTAATACTGAAACTGTTCCTTGAAACTCTCTGGATTCAAAACATAGTTTATATACTTGCTAATAAAGCAATTTTCAATAGAAATAGCATATGAATCAAGGCTCTGCCCTGTTAAAAATGCTTCTGGCAAAATCTAAGCTTCTCTTGGAAATCTAGACATGTAAACAACAGATTCATACCGTTTCTCCAAAAAGATGACCCACCTTAAAAAGAAGCCCCATCACGTTTTGGAGCGCATGCAATGAAATTAAGCCCTACCTACAAAATTAGCCCTAATTAAGACCATGCCAACCTGGGGTGCAGGGGATAGGGTGAGGCACACTGGTAAAAAAATAAGCTAGGGTGGGGATGGGGGTTGGAACTGCCCTACTTACCAGGCCTCACACTCCCTGACACCTGCCTTACCTTCTTCTGTGTCCGCTTGCCACCATTCACATGCATTGCCCCAGCCTCCATTTCACCTTCAGATGCCTTCCAGAAAGCCCTCTACAGCCGATAACAGTACTCTGGGGCGATCAGGAGCTCTGTTATTGGCTGCAGAGGGCTTTCCAGAAGGCATCTGAAGGCAAAATGGAGGCCGGGACTATGCATGCAAGTGGTGGCAAGTGGCTGCAGAAGAAGTGGGCCAACAGGCTTCTATTCCGTAGGGCTGTGGTTGCCACTGCCACGAGGTGAGTCAATAATTAGAAACCTCCAAAAAGAAGGCATAGCCATTTTTGGGGGGGATCAAAAGAAAATAAGACCTGGTCTTTTTGGAGAAACACGGGTAGTACCGGTATGCATTCTCCTTTGGACAATATTGCTTTTAACTATAATAATATAAATAGTGAGGGGTAGTATAATGAAATATGATATTGAGAACCAAATCCCAACCCCAATTCCCCCAAACTTCAGGTTAAGTCATTATTCTATGTTTTACTCCACCAATTCATTTATTCACTCAAGGCACGAGTGAGCTCACTTTGCCAATTCTTGAAGCAATCTCACATTTCCCAGCATCAACTGTAAAAAGCAAAGGACAAAATCCTTTGATATTATCATTGGGCGTAACGAGAAACTGAAATAATCACACACCACACCTTTGTTTGATGTTATACCAAACCCAATTACATGAGAGTTAATTAGTCTCTTGATAAATATGCAGGAAACTGCCAGCCAGAGTTATATTACCACAAGAAAGCAAGCAGAAATAGTTAAAATTACTCCTGAAAATTACAGCATCTTGCTAGCAACCTGATATTCCCAGCAGCTACAAAACTATCATTTAGTAAAGATAACCATGAACTCTGCAAAATTTATTGGGACTATATTAATATAAAATAAATTTGTTTTAATTACTATCTTAGCATTATTTGTTCTTATTTCTCCAATATTGTGCTATAAAAGGGATATGAAAAAGCCTGCTATAGGAACTGCCTATAAACATTAAGTCTTATTTTGTGTTATTGCTGTATATAAGATTTTGGGAAAACAATGTTTCTGAAAACATTTGTATATTATTGTTACAAAAACATGCTGTTTTGTTTTGTTTTTAAAGCAAGATAATTAATCTCTAATATTTTTTCACGATATTGTAACAATGGGGCAGGGAGTCATCAAAGGAAAGGAAAGTTCCAGATATGGAGGCATACAATATTCATAAAATCTAATCACTCAATTTGTGAAATAATTATAGTTCTATTCTGAGAGAAGGAGGAGGGGAGTTTTCTTCTTTGCTCAAGTATAGATAGTCCTTGTTTAACTAGTCATTCAGCAACCGTTCAAACCTACGAATGCTGAATGAGTGGTAATTACAATGGTCCTTGCACTCACATCAGTCATGGGACTCTGCTGTCACTTAGTTACTGGGCACCTGACTCTCAGTTATGATGCTTCAGTGTCCCATGATTTGTCCTTTTCCATGTGACCTTTCTGGCATCCTGCAACAAAGTCAATGAGAGACCTGGCAGGAGATTGCAAATGGTGACCATATGAAGTCTTTGCTTAATGACGCATGGTGATTCACTTAACGACAATAATTAGGAATGTAAGGTTTTCTGTGGCTAAGCAGCAGTCATGTGACACTGTGCATTATGACTATGTCACTTAATGATAGACATTTTCCAGTCCCAGCTTTAAGTGAGGACTACTTGTAGGCAGAAATGAGATATATTCCGGGGCACAGGAACAATCTGCAGAAGGAACCATCTGATGACCCATTTTAAGTCAGCCCATCCTGCAAGGACATTTAGACAAAGTACTTAAGGCCTGCATTGGCAAAAAATGACAAGAGCTCAGACCAAAAAGTAACATTTCTTTTATGGCAGTCTCTACTTATTAAAGTGCTGCACTCAAGGTGATGAAGATCTTCCTTTTTTAGACAAGCCTTGGTTCCTAAATTAGTGGTGGTGGGGGAATTGATCATGTATTTAATTGTTGGGGATTGTCCCAACTATCCCTAACTTATTTCCTACCCCACCCTCCCATTTTGCCTTTACTTACTCGTGGTTGCGGGCAGTCGCGTAAGCATTTCACTGCATATCGTACCATGTATGACTGTGTATGTGACCAATAAATTTGAATTTGATGATGGGATGTCTCGTATATAGCTACTTACTATAATCTTGTGATAGCAGGATGGATAAATAAATCCGTATGTTGTGAGTTGTAACTATCTTGAGAAGTTCTTGGTAAGTCACCTCTCAATAACTCTATCTTGTTTTGCTAATAATTGAACAATAGATAATTCTATTGTTGTAAAAAGAACATTACTCAGAAAAACAAGATTCAGTAGATCAGCTTTTAAAATTAAGAATTTAAGAATACAGGAATTTCTACTCTATAAATTGAACCCTTCAGATTAACAAAAACATTTCAGGTTCCATGTTCACCTTTTACACTACAGAACTGTACAAATAAAACAACTTTTGCTTACAAGTATAACAAAACCCTACAGTTTCTCTTTCCCAGCTTTTCGGTTATTTGCTGCTGATTGCATCAGCCTCCTTTCCTGCTGGCATTCTCTAGTGGAGGATGGGAGATTGTGGGGAATTCCAGATGAGATCATTAAAAACCAATCGGAAATCTCTAAGGATTACTGAAAACCATTTCCTATGTCACCACAATAGTAATCATGAGTCAATGATTTATGTGATTGGCTCCCATTTCCCCAGATAGAATCCTTCAGAGGCAAGACGTGCATAGTTTTATGCTTAAACTGTATAGCTATAGTATATGTATGAAAGAGAATAGAAAAACTTTTCTGAATAATTAAATCAGTTTGGTAAAGAGATTCAAATGCAATATTTGTGTGTGGTAATCCTAAATTAAAATCCCTGTAGGTGGCTTTAAGCAAATCAGTTTAGTTTACTACACAGCTGTCAAGATACAAAATTACGTAAAGTTCCTTGGAGGAAAGGTGGGACACAAAATTTTGCAAATAATGAAAAAACAAGCTGAATTGTAGACAGAAGAGCTGGAGAACAGTAATTTATTAGCAAGAAATACCTCATGGACTTAATAGCAAAACAATAAAATTATATGCCATTTTTCCATCTGAAACAAGATTTTTATAATGTATGAGAGCAGCATAAAATAATGTAATCCAGACTCTTGAGAGGTCCATCTCTTTAGGATTTCCAGTATTTTTAAAGGATTATCACCAATCTGTTTATTGCCAATCCCCTTATATTTGTAAAGTAAGGATAAGAGGTGCCAAAACTATAGACTAACAAGGTTTATTTGAGAGATGTTCTTTTTCTTAGCCTGATCATTACTAAGGAAATTACTTATTGTTTTTAATTTTCTATCTGAATCCATTACTCATATAGCATTAATCATTTGTAAGAATTATATAACCTTTATCTTGCTTTCTTAATTCAGCAATATATATTTAATAAAGCTTCCAGTTAACCTATTTTTTCACATACACTGAAAATCAGAATCTGAAAATTTATTTTAGTTCTTATATTACTAAAATAGATGTAAAAGGATTATAATTAAATACTCATCAAATAGAACTATCTTAACTATTACAATGTTTCAGTGTTGTCAGTTCCTAAAAAAATTATATTTGCCCTAGGGCCTAGCCACTTTCCAGCCACATGTTTTCTTCCAATTTTGTTTTATTAGCTCTTTTTAAGTCTATTAATTAAACCAGTCTCAGAAATAGGGAACAATTAGCTTTTTAATAAATTTAATAAATTCACTACCATGCAGAGATTTTTATGAAGTATGAGAAAACCACAACTGATTTACAGGAAACTGAGTGTATAAGGGCAAAGAGGATTTCTCAGTAATCTGATCTAATGAGCAAAATGGAAGTTGTTGCATCCTGTGGAAAAGAGCAAGAGGAAATCCATAAGGGTGGGACAACTAAGTAAATTATGACCTGGATAGGATAAAGAATCCCACCCATCCACAAGAACAGCATGTCAGGGACATGGATATCCTGTTTACATGATACAGAACTGCCTCTAGGACCCAAGATGGATAATTCTTTTTATGAAAACACTCACTGACCATGTTAAATATAGCATAAGTTAACTGTACCTACTTACAGTACTTAAGTAAATTTTGTATCATATACAATCCTTATATCTAGCTTGTTCAAATAGAGTAATCAATGAAAAATCATGCTCCTAGATTACACTAGCATTAACATTCAAACCTTCAAATATAACTGTCATTTTTTAATTGATCAACTAGATCAACTTCTACTAAATCACCATCCGAGAATCTGAAAGTTTTGTGATACTGATAGAAACAAAAGGCTACTATTTTAAAGACAAAACATTTATGTTTTTACAGATATTATTTTAAAAGCATTATTTACTGTCTTACATCTAAACTACTTTTGAGTCATAATGTGATATTCATACCATTGGTTGAGAACTATCAATTATAGTACTATTTCTAGTTCAAGAGAACTTGCCAGTTGTATTGTTCCAATTTTAGTATATGTACTGCCAAAGTGAGTACAACTATTATTCTTGAAATATATTTATCAGTATTCAACTAGGGAAGGTGTGTATGGGTGTATTCCACAAATGTTCTTCATCCTTTTCTATGCATATAATCTCAGCTTTCATCACATCAATACACCACTTCAAACACTGTCTTTCTTCTATAAACTTATTTCTTTTTGAGGCTAGAAACAATTCCACCAAACTGCAATGTTATTGGCCTTCTCTCTCCTCCTGACCTATTCACTCTTCCTTCATACATTTATTTTATATGGGTAGTTCTTGTGTTGTAATGGCAATTGGAACCAAGATTGCCATCACTAAATGATGAAATTGTAAAGTATAATGTCGAGTGACTGCATTACTTAGCACTGACAGTCTTAGCATTTCTGGTCAGTCATATTTGTAGTAAATCTATATTGATTCAACACCATATATTCTTCAGTGTATGTGTGTGTGTGTGCACGTGTTCATGCATACTAAGCACCCCATTTAGACACTTCATTTACTCTGTTTTTCCAGACATATCCAATTCCCACTTCCATATAACAAAATGGGAAACAATTGTTAAAAGGCAGAAAAACATGAAATTCAATAAATAAAATTAAACAACAGAAATGTATGTTCCAGTGTTAGTCAATTACTGTAAAAAAAAATTTTCAAAGGCCCAGGAGGACAGGTTTCATTTGCTTCCAAAATACCAAAAGGCTGGGAGCCTTTCTGATTTCAAGAGGCAGAGTGTTTGAATTTAAGGTACTGCAAGTAAGAAGACCGGCTTGATCTCATAAATGCTTTTTCTCAGCTTTAGATAACAGATTGTACTTGGAACAAATAATCCTGAAAGTAACAAGTGTCCAAGTCCTATAAGTCTACAGTATGTATGTAATCACCATCACCTTGAACTGGACTCAAAAAAACCATTAGCAATCAGTATATCTCCTGAAAAATAGGTACCATTTAATGAAACATTAATTAATTTCTGTAGGAGGCAGGTAACCAAATTTAGTATCATCTGTAGTTTCTAGATAATTTTCCATGACAGCTCTATGTAGAATGAAATGCAGTGGTCTAACTACAGGATAACAACGTCTGAATTGTTTTCAGTGCCTCTTAGTCCAGGAAAAGTGGTGAATCAACTATAGCTGACTATAGATTCTCTTAAATGTTGCCTTCACCTGCCAGTCAAACTGGAGCTATGAGTCCAAAACCTTAGTTTGCATAACTATTACTTTACATGTTTTATCATTCCATCAAGAGCACATCTATGGATTTAGAAGCATAGAACATCTATGGATTTAGAAGCACCATCACTGACTTCATGTAATATTTTAAGAAGATGGGGATGAAGCTGAGTTTTGAAATGTTTCACAATAGATATATCAAATGCTATTGAGAGATTTAATTGATGATTGGTCAATAATAAGGCAGCCAGGTCAATCAATGTTTTGGATAGAAGCATACTACGGCCTCCCCTAAGGTTGCTGATATCTTTCCTTGTCTTAAGAATGTGTTCATCACCTCTTACCCATGCTGTCATCCATTTTCCTAATTGCAGCCAGGGGAGGCATGGATTTATCTTTCAAGTGACTAAACTAATTCCATGTAGAACTGTCCACTCTACTAAGTATCATTGGCTCAGAATAATTCCAGATGGTATTGGAAGACATTGCTGTCATCTCAAGATACCTGATGAATGTGAATTTTATCTATTAAAAATACTGTAGCAATTTAGGCTCCCTCCACTGCAAGGAAATAGATCAGGGGTGTCAAACTCACGGCCTACAGGCCGAATGTGTCACATGCTGACCACCCCCACCCCCAGTTTAGCAAAGGGGGAAAAGTCACAATACATCACATGACAACAATGCAAGGACATCCTTAGTTGTTCTTGCCACTGGTAATAGCGTGGCAATTTCAAACCTCTGCATAAAAAGAACAAACCCATCTTGTACACCTTGGCAACTGTTCAGCTTCAAATAGATGAAATGTCCTTGTCAAAATCTCCCATTTCTTGTTCTTTTATCTCTGAGCCACATAATCTCTTCCTTCTTGCATTTCATTCTTTCCCTTCAGGAAAAAAATCCCCTAAACATTAAGAGAATGCTACTTTCCTTGTCAAAATTGTAGCAAGTTCAGACTTTCTTGATAAACTAAAATATAGCATCCTTCTCACAAAGATGAACTGCTCTTCTGCTTTCTTAAAGTTCCTTTCAGATTTTGAAAGACCCATACAGACTCAAATATTCCAGAGAAAGAGTTGAAACGGCTGATAGAATTATAAAGATCTTTATACTGGGATGATTGTCCAGATGCTTTGAATTACAACTCCCACAATTTGTTCCCAAGGTCCATATTTATGAGGGCTGATTAGAATTGAAACTACTCATATTTATGTAGCTTGTAATACATTCTATAATATAAACAAAGAACATATTCTTGCTCATCACATACCCAAATAGTGTATCAGCCAAATCCCTTTCTACCACTTAACTACTGTATATGCATCTATGGCTTTCAGTGAAATACAGTTTTGAACAGCACCTTATAATAAACCCACCCATTCTCCAATATATTTGCTTCTCTTTCCATCTAGGAACTTATTTACACTGTGTATTAAATATCTGGGTCATTTCTGATAAGAGTTAAGCAAAATGGTTCCTTTTTAATAATTTTTACCATTTCTTTTCCCCATTCATTTCTGTTACCAGAAATCAACATTGGAACTATTCGTAAAATATCCATTGGACTATATTTAGGTATATACGTCAAATGAAATACAGTAGGCCAAGGCCTACACTTATAATATTAGGAAACTGCCTTCTCATATGAGATAGAAGTGACGATCAGAATATAACATTAAGCAGATATTCACAAAGCAAGTAAGAGTCAACTTGCTGTTCCAGAGAGACAATTTCTACAGAGAATACTATTCTCTGTATCCCAATTCCGTTCACCTCTTTCAAGATGGGTACACAGAATGCATTATTTGATCTTAACAACCATACCCTAAAAACAGGGATAGGGGCATGAATAAAATTCCCATTAATTCCTGTCCTTTGTCAGCCTATAGTTTTCTGACTCATTAGGGAAACTCTTTGACAGCCTATGGTTTTTAGGCTTATTACAGACTTCTGATTTATTACCTCTATCCAGTACAGGTCTAACAAGATAGACATGTTCTTTCTGAAAAGGAACAAGTCATACTAGAGATTTACAAAATTAAACCTCATATGGCACATTAGATCATGTGAGAACGTCACACTGATTACAGATGCTTTACTGGTGGGTTCAGAGTTGGTAATTCTACTTCTCAAGCCTGATTTGCTACTAGATCTGAGCACTAAAAAGTGTTACGGTATATACTGTATTACCAACTTCCTCTTTGTTAATTCAGGTAGGCTGTACTACAACTCTGCTCTATCATATTTCTGTAATTATAATTTATTTTTCAATTAAATGTATCTTTCAAAGGTGCCCATTACCCATGATTTATAGTCTTGTAACAGATAATTTTGTTGCCTATTATTGATTGCCAATGCAATGAGATCTGCTGAAAGCTAAGCCAGAATGGTTTTTTGCCTCCAGAAATAAGCAGCATTATCTTCCCTTATATGGAAGGCTCCAGTTACTATAATGGAAACAGCTCAGACTTGGTTCATATATTTTAAACCACAAGCCTGATTGAGCTAATGTATCACACGCTAAGACTAATGACCTTATTGTAGGTTACTGCAAATTAAAGTTACGCCATCTTCTTATAACACTCCTTCAATTCAGATAATTGTAATGTAACTGCTTTTGTTGTCTGTTTAGGTAAACTAGATACTATATTTTATTTTGTGGCACAACAGTACAGCAAAGGAAAATTATTAGAAAGCTATTATTCTACAATATTTTCCTACTCAAGTCCAAAAGAACTACGTATTCTCTATATTGTGTTGTCTCTCTTAGCCTCAGTTAATGTCCTTAAAGAAAGTGCAGCAAGTATATTGCTTTATATTATGTAAACATACTGTATCCTATTCCTTAAAACGTCTAAATTCAATAAATCACTTATTCTCAAAGTATTTCCTACAAACTTAAGCACAAAATGATACAGAACTATGCAAGCAGCAACTATAGATTACAAATGACTGCCAATAGCTTCCATACCATTTTAATATCTGAATACAGAGATTAATCTCTGAAAGCCTACAGACTCTGTGAACTGCTTTCCAATAAGCTAAAAATACTCTAAAAGAATAAGTTGTTGAATCTTCATTTGGTGGCATATTATCAAAAGTATCATTCCAATCTTCCTTCAACAAACTTAACCCATTAACAGAAAACATTTTACAAATATTCATTACACCACATTATAGTACCATTCTATAATTACATTTAGCCCTTACATAAGTACTGCAATTATTGAATGAAGCATAATTCCTTATCTTCATGACTTTGTTTCCTTTTTCCTACTTCTATTGATACTGCATGTTTGTTTTTTGCTTTTCTATGTGCTAATACAATTATTCTGAAATAATTGTATTAGCACATAGAAAAGCAAAAACAAAACAAAACATGCAGACCAAACTAAGATACAAAATCAGCTTTCCCTTAGTTTACAGCTGGGCATGTAACTTATAGGATAGGAAACAAATATACTGTATATTCAAAATCAATTCAATTCAATCCTTTACTGTCAATGCACAACATGACAGGTGCAGCGAAATTGAGTGAGCCTCCATCAGTCCAATCACACAAAGCACAGAGACACAGAATATAGAAATAACAGAAATAGAAAAAGGTATGTTCATCCAACTAGCAGATATTAGGCAGCAGCAAATAAACACAAAACCTGCACTCCTTGGCTATTAACATATGCATATTACAGCATGGTTAAACAAATCATAACTGACTGGGTGTAAGCAGACATTCAACCCATAAAACAAAATATCCTTAAAGAACCACGGTTGGATTCAGCTATTGGTTTCTGAGAGCAATTGTTGTCTAAATAGCTCCACAGCACAAGTCATTTTGTGGATTAATTAGAATAGGTGAATGGGGGGGGGGATAGGGGAATCAGTGTTGGCAAAGTCCTTTTAACTGCATATGGCCATATTACAGGCAAAGAATATAAATAAACCTGCAAGAAATGTAATACTCTAGGAATTATCCACCCTACCAGCCAAAACAAGATCCAGGTGTTGCTCGATTCTCTTCCACCGCAAACTACAGACTGCAACGGATAGCTAGGGCAACAAACACTGTAAAACCACCAGCTTTCCCAGAGATTCCCGGGTGGGAGAAAAAGCCACGTTTGGGAATACAAAGAGAGAGAGAGAGCGAGAGAGAGCGCCGTGTGAGCCTTTCACCTTTTCCTTTTCCTTTTCCTTGTGGGGTTTGCGGATAAACGAGGTGCGGGCCGTGAAGTACTGCTCCAGCTCGGAGTCCGAGTCTTCTTGGCTGCAGTAGCCGCTGCTCGCGGTGCTGCTCCAAGTCATGTCGAAGGACGGAGTGGACGCCGCGTCACTTTCCCTCATGCCCTGTTTACTTCGCCCGAGGAGGAAGAGCGGCAGCTGGGCACGGCCGGGCAAAGGGAGCTTCTTTCTCGCGCCGCTGCTGCTCCTCAGAGGCGCCTTTTCGACCCCACTCGCCGCCGCCGCCGCCTCCCCCTTTTGTCCCCTGCCGCAGTTACGACCAACTCACAAAATTCCCCCACGCCATCAACAATTAACTCCTGAGAATCCGAGCCACGGGAAAATTAATTCTCCTCGCACCGCCTCCTCTGGGTAATACTGGGGGAATTAAGAGGGGAATCCTTTCAAATCCACCCCGCCTTGACCCCGCGGCTTCTCCTCCGACCCCAGCTGGCCCGAACCGACGCCTCGAACGCTCCGCTCTCCCCTCTGCCACAGGCGTTACAATCCCGGCTTTGGAGGAGGAGGAGGAGGAGGAGCCGGCGGCGAAGGAAGCGCCGCCTTTTTTTTTTCTTTTTTTTTTGCACGCCCGCCTGCAGCCGTTGGGATTGAAAAGTAGACGGAGGCCGCGCCCGCCTGCTGATTGGACGAGTAAGAGCCTGTCTGTTTCTCAGGCCAGGAGCCCTGCCCGTTTCCTCCTCGTGAGGGCGGCTGCGGGTGATTTCATCGTCCAAGTAGCCAACGCGCGAGTTGGCGTCACGCTTTGGCTGGCTTTTGTCTTCAGCGAAGCTTTTTCCCCCCAGTCATTCCCCGCCATCCCTTTTCGGTGATCGGCGGCACGCTTGAGAGAAAACAACATTAAACTTGCTTGTTTTTTTTCTTTAGCCAAACTGATTTTCTTTTCTGCTCACCTAAGAATAAGAATCAGAGCCCCTAGGGCAACTTTTTTGGTCTACTAACTGTAGGATTCAGAAGGAAAAAGTAGAAAGAAAAAGTAGGATTCAGACTGAAAAGTAGAAAGGAAAAGTAGACTTCAGACAGTAGAATTCAGAAGGAAGTTGGAGGTACCTTGGTTGAAAAATTATCCTATGATGTACCATTTTGCCCAATTAAAACGTTACAATGTTGGGGGGGGGGGAGTGCACTGTATTGGCACAGTCGGTGGGAGGGGCAACTATGGCGGGTATAGGGGGCCATATCAAGTTCGGGGAG
>JAEANM010002077.1:0-13975 GCA_017656035.1 Myanophis thanlyinensis
AATAAATAAAAAATAAAATAAATAAATAAAGATGGGCCAATACTCAGGGAAGAAACAGTTTTTCGAAGTCTGGTGGAATGCCAGCAAGGTCAAGGTCAAATCTCTTGACATAAGGGAATCCATAAGGCAGGTGCCATGACAGAGAAGTAATGCTTCCTTGATCTCATTAGATAACATTGTCTAATAGAAAGGATCCATAACATGTATACTGCACCAGAATGCATGCTGTTACTGGTAGTCCTTGTTTAGCAACTGCCTTGTTTAGTAACCATTCTGATAGGTTTAGAAGCACTGGGTTCCTTCATATAAACAATGCCATCTACTGGGATCCTAGGACTGCACCTTTTCTACCATAGCACTTCCCTCCTGGAGTGAGGGGATTATAAATTTATGGCTATAGCAAATTGTGAGTGGTAATTTGTCTATTTTATTATAAATTGAATGGAATAAATAGAACAAATAGCAATGGAAAATTATTTCTAGAATTCATCTGTACAATATGATCATAAATGTGTCAGATGTTGGGAATTGGCATCATACTGGGAAAATATTCTATTGACATTGTGGATCCAAAATATGAATTCTCTATAGAATTGGTTGTTGTTAGTCCAGGAATTTTGAAATGCTAGATTTTTAGGCTGAAAAATGTTATTTGTACAAAAAGGAAAGCCTGATAAATTAGTAACAGTAAACCTACCAGAAATACCACATTTGTCTGTTGGTAAAGAGCTCTTGCTACACTGATCCTTTGGCGCTGACCTCCAGATAAATTAATACCCTTGAAAAGATAAAATAATTCAATTAGAAACCTATACAGTTTTGACACATTATTGTTCAGTCTATGCTTTCCCAAACCTGACATTTCAATGTATATATATATATATATTCAATGAATAATGTATATATTATTTCTAAAATACCAAGTAATCCATCATTCAATTACTCATCGTATTAGCAGCTCCTGCAGTCATTGGTAATTATTTTCAGGATATCGCTGGAAAAGTAAGACTGAGGTAACAACTTAGTCAGGATTAGTGTGTTCATGACTTAAAAATTATATAAATCACTGCAAGTTAAAATGCAGTAGTTTATATACCTGTACTTTGGAAATGCTATGTATTAACATTACAATTAGCATATGAATGGTCAACCTCTATGGCATAGCTTGGCCTCAATGTCTTCTATTATTCCTTGGACATTCTCTAGTATTCTAATATTTTTCTTTACCTTTTAATATTTTATCCATTATATGTTCTATTGATACTACCATGTCCATGAAAGAACATCAACTACAAGTCTAAATCTACTAAAGCAATGAACAAAATGTTTAGATGAATAATGAATAACAAATCTAGATTATTGCTGTTAGATGATCCAAACTATTTGAATATCTGAGCTCCTAGATAATGAGAGAATAGTACCTAAGACAGAGTAAATTTCTTTTTTCATTATTTCAACCTTCAGTAAAGAAATGTATTTCACGTTTATTTACAAGTGCCTTTCTACTTTTTACTTTAATAGGACTATTCTAACATGACTTTCATAAATGTTTTCTAGATAATGAAAAAAATGCTTTGTTTAATAAATATACTTTCCCAATACAGTATTTCAGTCAGATACCAGGGTCACCAGAGATATTGAGGTATGGCAGATTTGAAGAAACGCTGAAACACTGTGTATTAATTATAACACCTTCATTCTAATGATATGAAACTGAGTTTGCTATAGAAAGCCATTTTCTCAAACACCAATTATAGATTTAAGACCATGTGATAACATTTGGGTGCTTAATGTTTTGTAATTATGCATAGCCACTAACCCTTTCTCCAATCTGTGTTTGGTCTCCATGAGGTAGTATGTCAATATCAGGCTGAAGACAGCAAGCATCAATTACTGCTTTATACCTGTGGAAACAAAAAGGGTAATTGTCAATTCATGTGGAGATTGCCTTACCAGCATATTTCATGTACTTAAAAGCAAGATTAATCAGCTGGAAAAGTCACACATTGGAAAATGCATGCTTGCTAAGCACTTATTTTTCCAATGGGAATCCCACCTGTTTCAAACAAATAAATTATACTCTAATAGCACACTGTCAAATATTTTGAAGCTAAAAAAAGTATGTATTCCTTTGAGACTATAATCTATAACTTCCTTTAGGGGCTTCATGATCTAAATGATTTAAATCAGATTATTTGCAAGTTTAAACTTGTCAATACTGTAGGTCAAGAAAATGACACTCATTTATTTGTAGTAGGAAGATCTAAAATGTGATGGTGGTGTCTAAAAAATAAACATTAAAAAGAGAAAAAGAAGGGCTTAAGAGAAGATGATATATTGGAGAACTGTGAGCATTCTATGTTTAAACTGTTATTTAATAAGGAGGGCTAAGACACTGTGTACATTGGAATTATTCTTTGAGACGTCATTTTGCCATGGATCTGTCATGATAATGAATCCATATTATTTCTGCAGAATCTAAGAGTATAACTTGTATTGCCTCATAATATTAATACAAGCATAAATAAATTACTTCTTAAAGAAGCAAATGTGGCATATTATAACTATACCAATATACTCAAACCCATTGGTTAATTATTTTATAAGTAATTTTCCAGATTGGAAAATACATACATTAATTGAGAGACTTTTCAGGAAAAGAGAGATCCCCTATCAATATGGATTGATGCTTCAGAACATTACATAGTTGAAAGGTAACTTATATCTGATGCAACAAATCAACATTTGCACCATGTAGCTAATAAAATAATATTATCAGCAACAGTAAAAATGTTCACTGACAGGATGATAATGAGGCCTGACTTTAATTAGTTTTTACATGGCTCTTAAATACATTACCTTTGTTTATTGAAGGGGCTTTCAAAAGTGATATTTTCTTCCACAGTAGCATTTAACAACCATGGTTTCTGAGAAGCGTATGCCACTGGCCCTCTTTTTCTGAAAAATAAATAAATAAATAAAAGAACTCATCAATATGTTTCTATGTATGATGTCTATTTGCTTTCAAAGATACTCAAAGGATTCTTCACTATAATGTTATTTTTATGTCTTTCAAAGACAAGTTAATATTTCCTATTTTTCATTTTTTTAAAAAGGAATGAGCAATGCAGTGGTTTAGTGGTGAAGATGCTTGCCTCCTACTTGGAAGGGAGAGAGTTTAATCCTAGGTAGCGGTAGATATTTTTCTCCTAGGGTGCAAGGAAAAAAATACTGAGAACTCTACGTGGTGTCAGGAAGGGCTTCCTGCCAGTAAATACTCAGCTCCACCCAGTCGCCCTGACTCTACACTGAATTTACAAGTTGTAAAAAAAGAAGTTCATAAAAAAGGAATATTGTCATTAACTGATAAGTACATTATCAGTTAAATTACTCTTTGTAAATTTGTTTGCCTTAACTATATGCAAGGTTGTAGTGAGATTACTCTGAAGTCAACTTAGCTCCCAATTTGATATTCTTCACATACTGTACTTTTTTATTAAGAATTTTGATTATAATAATAAAATTTTATACAAATTAAACTTAAAGAAAAAGAGAATAGGAAGAAGGAATAAAAAGTGAAAGACAAAAAAGAGAAGAAAGAGAAAAGTAAAAATATAATAAACAGAAAAGAAATAAAGATGTGACTTTGAATCTTCATCACAGCAAATATAAACAAATTAGTGATTCTTCACCCCTATTAAAGTTGCAAACATTTATCTCTTTATACTGTATCCCATGTCTTTATCTACAGTATAAATAAATCCACAAAATATCTTTTCGGTTCTGGTGTCACTAGAACGTCCATAAAAGATTGCCAGAAGTAACAATTTTGATCCATTAAACCAACTTGCATTTCTTTTACTTTTAATAGTCTTAATCTTTAGTTCATTCAAATACTGACATAGGATTAATATCTCTTTAGTTTTTTTCTTTATTCCGCCACAGAGAGTTCTTCAAGGCTTTAATAAGCCTTTTTTTTTTTTTTCCACTTTCTTGGTTTGTCTTTCTTGGCATTTCATTTTTAAATTCTAAATTCAGTTTCTTTTATATATCCAATGAAACATCTTTTTCTAAGTCATCTTGGCCCATCAGTTGTAAATTGACTTTTGAGACTATCTCTACTTTGCCAGATAAAATTTGTTCAACAGTTGTTATTTCTTAAATATTGCCTTTTTAACATAGTCTATCCATAGAAACAGACATTATCACTGGCATTGTTGATATTGTAGTTACTATTTTCTCATTCCACTCCTCAAAAGCTTCCTTCGGTATTTTTATTATTATAATGTCTTGCAAAATTTCAGAGTTGTAATTCTTTATCTAAAATCTTTAGTTCCCTCGAGGATCCAATTTTTTAAATTATGAAATTGCTTATATTTCTTTTGTTTTGTAAAAAACAAAACAGAATAGATTTCCCATGAGAAGTTGTTTGTTCTTTAAATTAATTCCAAAATATTATTATAAAAGTTACAATATTCCAATTTTATCTGATGCTTAATCAATTTATAACTTTTTAAGATAAAAATCTCATTTAACTTTTTGGCACTCTTCCAGCCAAAATGGGCTGTGGTGCTACTGCGCACAGATCCTTTGTACCCCATTTTGGCTGGCAAAGTGCTGCAGGAAGCTGTCCATGCCAAAAATGGGGTGTAGGGGTGCTATAGGGGTGCTGTGCTCCATTTTGGCCATCAGGATGCTGCAGGAGACATCTGTCCCATCTCCCCCACCAGCCAGCCCATGGAGAACTACAATGCTGATCTGGCCCTCAAAGAAGTCCAGTTTGACAACCCTGTTCAAGATTATGTATCACCATATATTAATTCAATATGAAAAATGACATCTATGGTTAGATTGTCTCTCATTAGGAAGAAAATGTTTTATTTCAAAAAGTATTGTTGACATTTTCAATTCATATGAATTATTATGAATGTTTATATTCTTGACTTCCATTGATAATCATACAGATAGGAACTCAGGAATCTTAATGAGCAGAAACATTTATAAGCTATGTCATTTTCCTGAGTTATGCATAATTTAGCAATTATCCAAATTATGCACAATTTAGCAATTATGTTGTACCTTTAGTCATGATATAGTTCTTCCCTGATTTTACATATCTCAACCATTGAGAATATCATTTAGTCAATAATGCCTTTTTGTTTTTATATAAATTCTTTATCTTTTTCTCCTTTTCTAACTCTCTAGCTCCAGAGAAATGTCAGTCAACTACAGCAAAATCTGAGCAATACTCAGTGTTAAATGTGCATTTTACCTTAGCAGTGCAGACAAAAAGTATTTTTTCAAAGAAGCATACATACACCAGATAGTATTACTCTAGTAATGTACTATATCTGTTCTGATTTTTGCACCTAAGAAAATTATGATAACATGCAGATTCTCTATAAAGAAGAATTTCTCAGTTTACATAGAAGTTATCTAGACATTTGCATAAAATTGAAAGCATGGATATTTAGAGATTTCTCTCTCTTTTATCATAACGCTATACAGAAAGCACATAAAAGATCTTACAGTTTTGATATTTCATTCTACAGTTATAGCATACTGAAACTGCATTATTGTCAGAAAATTTTGCAAGTTTTTTTAAACTTTGTTTTAACACACTGTACCTGGAGTCCATTTCAACAGTTGTTTCCATGTCGGAGCTGCAAAACAGGTACACAGTAACTTGGTAGTTGTTACACATTTCTGCAACTCATTAGAAATGCTTGAATTTTAAAAGTAAACGAATATGAACAACATTCATATACTTGTGATATATAGTAATTCATTCTGGATTCAAGTCACTGTGGTTGGTCATCACAAGCATTAAAACATTCTCATCGAAATAGCCTATATAATTTTTCTGATTAAAATATTTTGAATATTTTTTAAAAACATCCTTCTACCATATTAAATGCTTTTGTTTCTTCACATTGTATGATAGAATCAAATAAATGTTATACCTGACATCTTCCCCAGTTTCACTGTCAGGAACGCTGCTGTAATATCAGAAATAACAGAGAAAAAAATTATAAATATATTATAACATTTCCTCCACAACACGATCTTATCCTATTTTGTCTGACAAGCAACTTTATATATTTTGCAGTTTGAAAGCAAATGAATGTTCTTTTTCAATGACAGAAAGTTACTACAATATGATTAATCTTCTCAGTACAATGATACAAAAGGTATATAGCTGGTTGTGACACACAGACACATGTTGAATCTACAGTAGCTGTTCATGTGGATTAATTAAATGAGGAAAGCGAAGGTATTTAGCAACTATATGCAATATCAATACATTTCAGGATTCATTGCTATAGTAATATAATTCATATGTATTAAAGACATGATAGGCCTGTACCTTAAACAAAAAGCTATACAGCAACTAAAATGATAAACTAAAATTACCTGTTCCAGATCACATTCCCAGATATCTTCTGCATCTCTCCAAGTATTCCTAACAAGAGAGATGATTTACCACAGCCTACTTGTCCCACAATCATTGTTAACTGACCTGCAATAATAGAAAAAGAATTCTATTATTCTTGAAATGTTGAGTTACATTCGCCCCAGATCAGAGAGCAATTAGACAACTGATTTTTAAATGGACCATTTTTTCTCATGCACATTGCTAAATTCATCCTCATTCATAGTACAGTAGACATATTGTATTATAGATATGGATAGGCTCCTGTTTCTGTTTTGTGCTCAGGTGTTTATTATTGCATAATGCTTGATTATGAACATTTGCAAATCCTAATCATTGTAATATATGCATTAATACCTTGAGGAATTTGAATATCAATGCTGGATAAAGTTGGAACTCCTTCTGGCGTCCATGTGAAAAACCCATTCGTGACCTATGGTCGCAACAGGAACATAAATAATCTATGTTGTTGCAAAATATCATACATTTTTCCCTTTTTAAAATTTCTGTTTTAAAAGTATTGATAATAGGCAACTGTTGTATGGGGCGGGGGAGGGAGCAGGTAATCTGGATCATTGATAATAGAGTACAGAGCATCCTTATCTTGTCTATATAGGTCTAATAAACTACCCAAATCCCAAAAGTCTTCCTATCAAACTTTAGTGTTCCTCTCTTCATCTACAGAATGGTTGTCTTATAAGAATAATGTGTCTCTAAGTATTTTTTTTACTAGAAGTAGGTTAAATTAACTCAGATTAGCTTTTTTCACTGTAAAGTGTTTAGGTCTGAAAAGCAATTCTGTACACTCCTGGGGATAAATTCATGTGAGCATTGTTTATTTTTAACAGTTGATAAAATTATGCAGCATAATTAAGAGCAATGCTAAACATAAAAATGCACATGGGCTGATTCAATATTGAGTACAAAATAAAAATAATTAAATTCTATTTCTACTTTCTGTAGAAAATTACACTCATACACTGTTGGAGAAACAATTTTTACAATTAGCCACATTTTTTTTATTCATATGAAAATAAAATCAGATTAAGGAACAAAGGTTAGTAAGTGGAGGTTCATACAAAAGGTGGAGGAGATGCAGCCTTATAATCCATCTACTAGTTATCACACCAGATAGGGAACAACTTTGTGTTTATTTTTAATAATTGGTTGACATATGTTTGGAGACACCATCATTTCCACAGAAGTCTTTTATTTTAGCCCCTGATACATGGGGATTTTATGGCATAGTGTGATATGTGAATGCAAATTGAGATGTGATAAAGAAATGGTGGTGGTTAACAAAGCCATGTGGAAACTATTATTTTTTCTCTCATAGCAATTAGTCCATGCTCCTTCAAGAGCCTCTCTTCCAATCTGATAATCACATTGCTAAAATTGTTGTCTATTTTGTTTTAATGAGAAAAATCTTGGTAGTCCTCTACTGCAGTATATAAATGTGGATTGCATTCTCATTTTAGGACTATAATACTATAATTTTTATACTTATTAGAAACAACATAATTAGAAAGAGTGACCTTATTATCACCTTTACACAAAAATCATCTGCTTCTGTGTTGCTAACAGATCTTCTTATAGGAGAGCTGTAATTGTTCCAGTCCTCTCTGGCAGGCCTCTTACGGTTAACAACTTTGAGGGTCTGTGCAAGACCAGGAAGACAGAAACACGGTGAGTGGGGACATGAATGTCAGCAATGGACAATGAGTTAGTTTCCTAGTAGATGTACTCCTTCCTAAGAGAATAAAAGGTGATTTCTATCACAAATATTTGGTTTGGTTTTAAAGGCAGAGGTGCATGGACATTGTCAGTTTTGGCTGGGTTTACATATTGTACTAAGCCATAATGAGGTTGAAAGCATAGTGCAAAATATTAACTCAATTTTTTCTGGGTGCAAACAATGTTTTTCATGACTTAGCAAAATACCCGAAACAAGATAGTTTGGCTTTTTAAACCCACTGCTTAATTCAGACTATGGTGCAGCATGATCCATGAAACCATATTCTAAATGTGCAGTTGTTCATTATCTTGGATGTCTTACTGCTGTTGGCTATTTAATCCTGTTCCAGGGGATTCTAACAAATCAGCAAACTGCATGCCTTTATTCAGTACAGTTGACTGAGATGCATCCCAACCATTCTGATAAGGATTGGATCCCCCCCACTTCAATTATTTCACAATGCATTCACTGCTGGCTTTAAACAAAGAGCAATCACCATATAATCTACAATAAGTACATGTTAAATTTTACTACTGTGGCTATTAATTACAAGGAAAGTGACAGTTATTGGCATTAATTTACAAGCAAAGATTTAAGAAATGGGATGTTGCCAGTTTCACAATCAAATTAAAATTACACTTACAAGAATCTGATATTTGCTGTGGCTGTCCGAGCTTCTTGGCTCAGAACATTTATCGTGCTCTTCTGCAATTTCTTCACTTGAGAGAAATTCATTTAACTTTTGGACACTATGAAAAGAGAAGAATGGTAGCAAGCTAAACAAATAATATCACTGCTACATACAACAGTAAGGTTCATTATTTAAGGAAACTGAAGCCCATTTGATCCCATTTGATGTTCAGCCCTTGGACAGACGAGAATTCCATTTTGATTGTGTAAGTGTGCATAATAGTGCACTGAAATGATCCAAAATACTGTCCTTTTAGGAATCTGAATAAAAATGTTAAGTTACCTTGCTATTAGGACTTTATACTTTGCATGTCAGTTTTTAGGACTTTTATAACTGTTTAGGTATTACCGTAATTGATTATGGCATGTTTCAGTTTCTATGGAGAATAACTGTATCCACCAAATATATTTTGGAACAAAACTGTGGGATTCTAATTACTGCCAAAATCATGACCAGAAAAACTTCATTATTTCATTATATTTGGAGTATTATCTTGAAGTTTTGATGGCTTCATGTCTGCTGTTGAGTATTTATTAGAATATTTATAACATGTATGTGCAAGATACTAGACTAGTACTAGCTAGTATTGATGATGTTACCTAGTTTGGGAATGGAACATCTGCAAGAAAACCACTAAGTTCAGAGAACACCTAGGACCCTACATATAACAATAAAAAAGTATTGAAAAGTACACTATGTTCTCTGCTAGTAGGAAGGATAGAAAAAAAAAACATGAGGTCCACAAACAAGAGATAACAGTTTCTGAACATATAATAAATTCAATATTAAAATAGTGACTCCATGATAAAATGTTATATTGAAATCTCCAATATAGAAATGTTATATTGGAATCTCCTTGTCCATAGATAGAGGTTGCCTCTTTTTAAATAATCTGCATAGATCTTACAGGTCTAGTCAAACTGGTTCTGAGCATGACAGAGAAAAGGTACTTGAGAAGACACTAGTTATATCTAGTATGTACTTGCATATAGGTAGAGATATTTAAAAGTACATTAATACTGAGTGATCATTTTCAATTTCTTGAAATTTTTTGATGAAGACACAGAATCAAGTACAAAAATATCAGATTCTGCACACACATTATATTGTGGTAAGCATTAAGGCACAAACTTCTAAAAGGATGCCTATCCACAGTTTAAGCTGTAAAATTCTTATTGAATTAATGTAGATGTGTGGTCCTCAAATAAGAGTGTAGAATGTATGTATGTGTGCAAAACAGAAAGGAACAAGAAAATACAATTAAGATTTTATGACATATTATCAAGAACACACAATCCATTTTAAAATCTATGATAACACTATTATATAAATTGTAAATGTTTTATTGTCATTAGCTGTTCCTCATTATATATCACACACCTGTCCTAAATAGGCTGCATTAAATTCAAGTAAAAAAAAAACCACCTTAAAAATAGGGATGTGCAAAATGTGTTGATCTGGGAAAGGAATATTCCAATAAACAATAACACATTGCGTTCCTCTGTGTATCATGCTGTTTCAGGCTAGTTTGAGGATTTCTTTAATATAGTCCTCTAAACTAGAAGCAATTTAAGGTGTTCCAGATGAAACAAGTCTTTTTCAGAGTTACACTACTCAGGTTCAACTTTGAATTCCTTCAATTATGGAGCATTTACTTCCAAAAACTGCTAAACATTTCCGGAAATGATGTGGTCTGAAAATGACATTGTATGGTTTGGTACAATATAGAATGACATGGAACATTCCACTGTTTTTTGGAACATTGTATTCTTTACTCAGCAAACATTGCATATCCTTAATTGATAATGTCCCTTTTAGGATTGGATAAACCTATTATGTTTGTAGACAGTTCTGTATTCCTTGAGTCCATACATAGTTTTCTCGTCCATCATCATATTCACAGGATGATACAGTTGCATAGCACCCAAATATATGATTAATCATAAATCCCACCAGCAATTATGCTTAGGTTTAATTCTAACATAACATCTTGTGTAATACTACTAGCAGGATTGAGAAGATATATTTCCTTAGTATTTCAGAAGAATCAATGTTATTTCCTTCCCCCCTAAACAATTAATGAAAGTTCTATATCGCTACCTCTCTATCAATATATTCTGTTTGATCATGACTGATTCTCAGAGATTGAAAACAAGTCTTTGCAGGTTTTTAAAAAGGTTTTTCAGAAATAGTTCACACTTGTCTGCTGCTAGTTTTGTGCCTAAGGCGGGACTAGAACTTGTGGTTTTTCAGTTTGTAGCTGGTGCCTTAACAGCTACATCAAATTAGGATTGTCACATTCTAATATACATTTTCCACAAAAATCACAAGGCATACTACAGTGAATATTGGCAAAAGAAGCTCTAGAGAAGCTGATAATACAAATGCAGGAAATTCGCCATGATTTACTAACAACAAAGTAACTTTTATGGGAAAACCCACAAAAGTGATATCCTAAATAAATCTAAAGCAAATTGTAACTCCTGCGGCAATGGAGGTGACTATTTTAAAACAAGTCTCTTAACTTTTGGGGGAGTTCACTCACGAAACCTTACCTTACAAGAGCTTTAACGGTGGATCTAACCACACTGGAAAGAAGGAACAGGGGTGTCACAAGGATGTGGAAAAGGGACAGCGATGCAAAGGCCACCGAAGGAGAAAAGTCAGCATTGACAAAGAGATGGGCATGGACAACAAACGTCTTATTAGAAAAACAAAAACAAAACACATTACTTCAGACCATTTATTTATTAAAGACATATTTTCAGCCAGATTTTTATTGAACTTCAAATATCCGAAACATCGGCAGAAATGTTACTCTTATAGAACTATGAATGATTACCAAGCATCATAATATATATAGCTATAAATAGACCATTTATGTAAGAGGTTTTTTTAAAAAAATATTTTATGGATATATTTGCATATTCTTTTGTGAGGGTTGTCACTTGATGGTGCTTCTTAATCTTAGTTGCCCAAAACAATTTGGAATAGGGGGCATACAGATTAAGTAAGTAAATAAAATAAATCAAAGAAGCTTCTGTGAATGCAGTGTGAGTTCAAAAGTGCCTGAATTTGCCCCATCTAAGACAATTAATAGTATTTTATTACTGGACTAGTTCCAAAAGAAATTTCTACCCAAAGGAAGACGGCAATGAGCATGGGATGAAATCTGTCCTTTATGTAGCAGACAGAATGTTATTGTCAAGAGATTCAAGAATAACAAAACCAGACTTGCTGTACAATATTATTTTCTATAGCTTTTGAAATAGTATAAAGTAGTTGCTACTCTTTTTTTACACATCTATCACTCTGTCAGCCAATGCATCGAGAATATAATCCATCCTAGCTCCAAAAAAAAATACTCTGTTTCTGGATGATGCTGAGCTTCAGTTCAACATCATCATGAAATCCTGAGGTGCACAGGCAATGGAAAAGATCAGTGATTTTCAGTAATGTTTTTCAGTTATAGTTCATCTTTTACTGCAGTCCTTAGTATCATCTTTCATGCTGTTCTGTGTTTCTTATCTTTCTGCAAAGCTTTTTTTCTAGTAGCTATTGGAAAAAGCAATTGCTGGAATTTGGTGCCTTCCTTCCTTCCTATAGCATGAACAAACTTTATGGACGCAGACCTCCTCACAGTAATTTAAAATCAACAAAAGCAGAATCAACACATTCATTACTAAAAAGATGTATCTTTCCCTATTTAAAAATAAAATAAAATTGCATTTTAATATAAACATTTATACTTACTATAAGAACAGCTGCAATTGGTATTGCTGCATTCATGAAAACTGTAGGGAAAATGTTTTTTTTTCTTATTACATTTTGTACCCAAGTCTCTTTTCATTCTCATGCATTTCATTTACTTTAGAAGAGCAATAATTATTATAACAAAGTGCAGTATAAGAAAAAATATGCCAATAATTACAGACATTCCATCCAATATGCTTAGTTTAACGAAGTATGCATTTGCAACTCCAACAATGCACTTTTCTTTTAAATTGCTTGTTTTTTATTCAGGTAGAATAACTACAATACATTGATGTTGTATTGTATTATGGAAAGAAAGAAACATTGTGATTGCTCCAAGCAGATTTCTTTATTAATCCTCACCTACAGACAAAATCTTGCCAAACTAAAGCAGACTGACACCTCTGTAAAGCATATAATCTGAAAACTGTTATGGAGAAGCAATTTTCACTCTCTTTATCTCACATAAACCATCTTAATTGAATTGTCTCTTACTCTTCCAGAATCCATTCCTTCCTTCCTGGTAATCCAGACTATATTCATCACAGTTCTGGTATTGCTTCTGTACCATGAATGATAGCAATAAAATAATAACTAGCAATTTCCAGGGACTTTCTGGGTAGATTTGATGTACAGTACTGGTTTCTTCTCTATGTCTAGGTGAATGGGTTCCCTATTGTTCTGGGTCTTCATTGCAGCTGGCCATTAAATTATAAATTATCCATTCTATTACAGTAATTATTATTATGGTTTATTACTTATATTGCTAAAATTTCTTCCTAATTTGAACAAGTTATAACTGCCAAATTGTTCAATTTATTTCAGATACTCTTATATTGCTTTCAGCTTCCTGGTTCACACTGCAATCTTATTGCTGCAGCTAAACAGGAAATATGTCAAATATTTCAAAAATCTAATAAAATAAGCTACAGATAAGCTTTCTGGGCTTAATTAAACATAAATTTGGAGGGAAGACAAAGAATTTTCATTATAAAATAAATGTTTTAAGGCAAAAAAACTGAGACTCATTTCTTGGCATCTTGACATAAGTCGAGTTGATTTCTCCCCCGAGTTGTAGAAGATGACTACAGTGTCAGCAATACATGGATTAATGTGCTATTTCATTTCAGGTAGTTTAGTATGTATGCTGTAGAGATGGGCACCAATCTTTGTAATTTTGTAGGGTGTCCTACAAAATTTCAAGATTATTTGACAGGGTTCACATGCTGTGCTAAACTATGGTTTGCTTAACAATGGTTTATTCAATAAACTGAATTTGCTAGGTTTACATATGCAAAGTCATAAAGTACTATTCCTTACTTAATATATGAAAATCTCTCTCTCTCTGTCTCTCTATCTCTCT
>JAEANM010002077.1:13985-25570 GCA_017656035.1 Myanophis thanlyinensis
ACACACACACGCAGCTCCCTCGCCCTCCCTCCCTCCCTCCCTCCCTCCAGGGGGAACTTTTTTCTAACATAAATGCAAATACAAAGACTCTGGTGTAGTGGTTACAATGCAGTATTGCAGGCAAACTGCCCCACTGCCTGGACTTCAATTCTAATGTGCCTTCCATCCTTCTAAGGTTGGTAAAAGGAAGAATCAGATTGTTGGAGGCTATATGTTGACATTGTAAACTGCTAATAGAGTGTTGTAAAGCACTATGGGGAGGTATATATAAGTGCTAGTGCTATTTTCATTAAGCCCAGAACTGGTAGGTTAAATGTCACACATCTTATGTACCAATAACAATTCATCATCTCTATGAATACATTAAAAAATACCTTAAGAGTTATTTGGATTGATACTTCTAACATTTAAAACAATGCATTATCATACGCTAGTTTCAAATTTAATTTCTGTCTGGCTTCCCACATCATGTTAAGCCATAAAGTTTGTCTGGTTTCTAGGCATTTTCTTTTATGTCTGATGACATAGTATAGTGGTCTCAAGATCTCAACTTATGGGCTCCCTTTTCTTCAAATTTCTCCCATTAGCCAAAATCCAGCTCTTAGGATGGATCTGGTGGCAGGTAAACTGAATTAACTAGCACAGGTTAGCGAAAAAGAATCATGTACAGACCTGAGCTACCAAAATCAGGACAATCATTAAATGGCACCAGAAAGAGTCTCTGGCATTATTTTATTGTCACCTAGAAGTTGTAGAGATTTTTGCATTCCACATTTGTTTAATCATAGGTAATGAAATAAAAGATGATGGATGGAAGGATGGGTGGATGGACATTTCCCATAGTGGTCTCTTATGAAAGGCTATTCTAAGTAAGAAAATGTGCTCATGGTAATTCACAGACATCTGGAGGGAAGCAAGTGGGTAAATTCTGTTTTGAAGTAATGTTCTTTGAGCAGATTCATTTTTAAAGGAAAACATCAAGATTGCTTATTCCCTAGAGAAAAGAAAATGAGTTAAAGTACTTACGATAATAAGTATTGCCAATATGCCATGTGTTTTGTGCATTTGGTTGCTTATTATGATAGGCCAGTGTAGCACCATCTCGAGAGACTTCTTTCATGATGAACATTTAGCATGATAAATAAGATCTCGTAGGAGCTAAGGAAAACATAAGCAGCTTTCTAGTGCTAAAGGGTAAACTTAATGTCTTAAGTACAGCCAAATTTGAAAAATTTCCCAGGGCCTTTTTCCCTGTTCCTGCTTACTGTTTTCAGCTGCTTAAAAACAGTTTTGGGTGACATACTATTTATCTTTTTGGAGAACTCCTATTTTGTATCAAATGTTTTACTTATAATCAGTTTTAATCATTTCAATTCACTGCATTTATTTACAGATATCATAGTAATAATCTTTTTTACTATGAAACACTTAACATGCTGCACTGGTATTAATTGCATAGTTACAATTAATATTGTTGTAAAATACTGTTGATTTTACTTCTAATATACATACACAGTTTAGAGACCAATTCTATATCCAGGAGTAGGTTCTATTCAACAAAATGGAAGTTAATTCTTGGTAAATAAGCCTATAAAATCAGCATTAGTCTGATATTATATAACACAACATTCCAGAAAATTTAACAATTGGCTCTCACTAGTCTGAGCGGGCTATTTGTTATTTTATAATAAATTTCCTTTTTACAATAAAATCATTACTTTATTAAAAATTAAGATTACAATACTACTGCAACATTTTTGTACTTCCTTTTGTCTTTTCTTTTGCTCAATTCACTATTCATACCAAACAATTGTTGAACAGTAACAGTTATTAGGTCTGAATTATAGGCAAGTAAATTTCATGGAGAAATGGTCCCCTTTGTATAGCTACATTTTTATGTCTAATATATATAATACATTATTTACTGTATCAGGGAGAGAAAAAAATCAGTTATAGGCAGCTACTAGCATTTAAATTGCTCCCAGAGGATCATCTGAAATTGCAAGTCAATTACTTCTTTATGCATTATTAAATGTTTGGTTCTTAGTTTTCACATTTGTCAAAAATTTAAAATTATTTCAGTCTTGGCTTCATTAACTTAAGTGGAATCAAAAACGTAAAACTACTGTAAATGTTTTATAACTACACACAATTTTTGTCTGTTTATAATCTTTAAAGATGGGGAGAAACACAACAATTCAATCCTGAGCTGCACACATTCTCTACTATTGGTGTAAAACAGCTGTCCGCAATGACAGTTCTAATTTAGATGTAAAATTGATTAAAGATGCTATTAGAATGAAAGCTAGAAGAACTCCCTATGGGAAAATAAGGGAAATTGGTCATTTCATGATACAGGACTTGTAATTATAGTCAATTTATTCTTTTCTTAGGATAGTCATTAGCCCGTTATGCAAAATAATGTCTATATATCTAAAGTTATACATTTGATTATTCTGTTTTGACCACAGATAAGAAGATGTTACACCAAATTGGAGTTTGTTTTACTTGAATTTAGAATGCTGTGTAAATTGAAGCTTTTAAATCATGATTTTCATATAAACCAGTCAATTTGAAAAGATTAAAGAGTAGTTTAGCATGATCTGTGAACTAGCTATTTATTGGAGATACAGTTTACTTTGCTTTTACTTAATGCAAGCATATTAACTAATATTGATCTGGCTGCTTGAAAAGAATTTTAATTAAATCTTCAAGACTATTGAGAGGATTTGCACATTTTGTCCATTTTTAAAAATATTGAAAAATAGATATATATATTAATATTAAGTTGTAGCACAAATATATTTCTAACATTAAGAAGATAAACTCAAGTAAAACTCAAAAGATTGAAATCTTGTTCATACATTTTTTTAAAGAAATAATGCTTGTGTGGTGGAATGTACTCTTTCTTCCTTTTACCTTCAAGAAAATTTGCCAGTCCATTAGACTGACTTTTTGAGGATTCATGGAGAATTCCAGGTGGAAGGGAACAAATGATTTGATGATGAACTAGCAGGAGAAATTCATTCTATTGTTTGTTTTGATTTATGTTTTTTTTAAAAATATATACAATTGATCTTGCCTTTGAAAAACCATTTTCCAAAGACGATAGTGCAGGATTTTTTTTAATGGCTTGGGAGTTTTCTTGGTATGGAACTGTCAGCCTCCAAGTTTCTACTTTCTTCTGCTGAAGCTTTACCCTTATCGGCTGCCATAGTAACGGGGGAGGGGGAGCTGGCAGATATTGGGGGGGGCGAAAGAGTGCTGGTGTAGAGGCCCTTGCATTTTTTAGACATGTTTATCCCTGTTCAAGGCCAACCGTTTCAGAGAAGTAACGGTCACCAACACCTGCAGATGCCTGCCTTGTGACCTTTTGAGAACTACGGATTGGACAATTTTCATCAGACTCTGGGGGGAGGGTTTTGGGGATTCTTTTGATATATACTTGCTTTCGCTTTCTCTGCATTCATTTCATATCCCAGTAAAAGCTACCTGATTTCAACAACAATGGATTCAGGCTCTTCATTTCTTGGGATCTGATCAAGGGAGATCAGACAGAATCCTTTAAATATGCAGTCAACTAACTGAAAACTTATTTACATTTATAAAAACATTTAAACTGACTTTGGGGACAAAAAGAAGTTAATTACTTACTTGATATAGAAGTATAAAGAGCAAAAGACCTAAGACTTGTCATTTCCTTTTGCCGAGTTTCTTCCACACTACTATGAAAAATGTGTTCCCAAGCATAGAGCTTAAGTAGTTTTATGCCTCGAAGCATTTCATTTGTTTTTTTCAATCTCTCATTGGAATATTCCTGGACCATTGGCATAAAAAATAATTTTGGATTATAGTGAGATCATAATATATAGTATTATATAACAATCCATAGTATTGCAAATTGGTTGCAAACAGACCCCATGTTTCAATTTTTATTTAAATATTTATTTTTTTATTTAAATACCTCTTATTTATTTATAATATTTCTATCGCTCTGTGATCAAGAGATTCTTGGTGATTACATATAATAATACAGATTAAAATACCTACCATAGGAGTAAAACAACAACAAAAGTAGGAAGAATAAACCCATTCAACATAAACTTGAAATAAAATAAATAAAACAAAGATGGCAATGTTCACATCTGGGGAAAGTTCTCCGAAACAATTCAGTCTTTAAGAACTTCTAAAATTCCACCAAAGAGGGAGCCAGTTTGATCAGCATTGCTATGTAGAAACAAGACTGCTTGCATTTCCTGAAAGTGCAGAATTTGCAGCAGTTTCTCTCTGGTGGATCTAACTGATGCTGACAGGAGTATGCAATCTAAAAGGACTATAATGCTAAGGTATAATGGGTTTTATATGTCAATGCCAACACCTTCAATTACATCTAAAGACTAAGAAGTAATTAAAGATGATTCTGGAAAACTGGCTTAATATACTCCCACACTTGGGAACCCAAAAGGAAGTGTCCTAAATACTCTTTAAAAGCACTTCCAAAAAGAGTTGGAAGTTGGTTGTTAAATCTGGGCATTATATATCCAAGACCAATTGTCATTAAACTGATTACATGGCATATCTGCACACCTTTGTGTTGGTTTAGTTTTGTGTGGAATACAGAGATTTATTTCTTTAACAGTACCAGATTTTTGTTCAGACAAATGAAAAGCAAATTCAATCCTCTCTTTTTTCAATTTGGTGGGTAGTTATTCTGAAACTATAAGTAGATTAAACATGATAAAAATACAGTGGTACCTCTAGATAAGAAATTAATCCGTTCCAGGGTGGCCTTTGTATCTTGAATTTTTCTTATCTTGAAGCAGCCCATTCAGCCAATACAGTACGTGGTTTTGGCTCCCCACTCAGGCCGACAAGAATTTTTTTTTCTTATCTTGGAATTTTTTCGTATCTTGAAGCAAAATAGTTTTCGAGAGACTTTTCTTATCTTGGAATTTTCTTAACATGAAGCATTCTTATCTAGAGGTACCACTGTACAACCTCCTATTCTTAATGGTAAATTTGTCTCACTAAACCTAATAGAACACACTTTTGATTAGATGCAATATGAATAAAGTATACTGAGGACAGTCTCAAAGATCTGAATTTATAGTCTGAAATTGGATGGGGTACACGAATCTTGGCAGAACTTACCAATGTGCTTCTTTGAGCTTGTGAAAGTTTTGTGGCTACAAAGTATTGGACAGGGGCAAGCACTATGATTACAGCTGCTCCAATTAAGGCACTGATTCCAAGCAGGTAGTAGAGCAGAACAATCCCAACAATAATCTGCAATGATGGAAAGAGAAGGGACACTGATTGTGTAATTGATGCAATTCTAAAACTGGCTGGCAAGGGCATTTAAGAAAATGGGAGGGTTCTAAACATATCATCAATTGTTATTTTTGGAAGAGATATAGGCTGTCCTCCAAAAAGGGAAAGCATACTCCACCCCAGGATAACTACAAAATTAGAGAAAAAAACTATGAAGATTCAAGTAACTTAGGTCTGATAATTCCATGGGAGAGTAGTAGGTAAACATTTTACATTGATCTCTGTTCCCATGGGCTAATGTTAATTAGTAATCCATTCATTTTCTTACCTGTACAGGCATAGCCCAGAGATTAGGACAGAGGAAGAAGAACCACATTAGCTGGTTTGTGTCTATTGCAACCAGGTTACAGATCTGACCTGAGGTCATTTCCCCCATGGACATGTTGGAGGTTGATAGTCTCATGATCTTATTATAAATTTTTGTCTAGAATGAAAATGTTCAATTTTAATTGAAAGAGTTTTAGCAAACTTCCATATTGATAGTATCTTATTCTATATTGATAACATCTATAACCAATCACGATGATAGCAAAACATTAAGAATATTGAGAATGCTTAAATTATATACTAGCATCAGGACACTAATACAAATAAATATATTGCAGCGTTTTTATATAATTAAGCTTATCTCATGCTATGAGAGTGTCTATGGAGATTCTCAGTCATCCAAGTCATGGCTGTCCCAAAGGTGGTTTTTCAAGAGGCAATGGACTTTCTTTGTTTTTTCTTGAAGATGTTTCACTTCTAATCCAAGAAGCTTCTTCATAAAAACAAAGGAAGTCCATTTGCTTCTTGAAAAAAGCACCTTTGCACAGCTTGTAATATTTATTGATTAGAAATTATTGTTTTATATCCTAGATGCAAGGATGTAAAATGTGAGTACTAATAATTTAACAGTAACATTATAATGGAGATTACAGAATATACGTCCTCCATAGTTCTTGCTGCATTAATCTGATTTTATAAATAGAAAGAAGTTCTCTGATTATTAGTAGGTATTTTAGAAATTCAGGCTGAGAAACTTGAGTTGACTTTAATTTAAAAAGTTGTTAATATGCTATAAATTAACTTTTTGGAATATGTTTTTGAAAGAAGTTTTTCCTCTGTTTTTATTAATTGGTACACATATAGTCTCTCACACACATATTTATATGGAGTTTGGTACTTTAATTCCTCAGCCAGAGTTATTATAAATATTATTTCTTCATCTATTATAAGGTATCAGATAATTCAGTAAGAGTATCATTTTTCTTCTCATTAAATTTGCTAGTGGAAATATTGCCGTGTGCTATTAAGCAATCAAAGAAAGTTTGCATACTGAGTGGCTGATGTTGAATATAAATTGATATGGAATATGGATGCTATTCTGAGTATTACTAATAATTTTCAAGAGTCATACCTAAACTTGTGAACATTTTACAACAATGTGGTAATATAACAGCTTATCCAGTTATATTTGAATAAACATCATTCACTTCCAATTAGATCATAGAGACCCATAGTAATTTGAAAATAATGAGATGTATCATCCAAATCTTTTTTAAAAAGCTTAAATTCCCAGGTAGATATTTTTGTTAATAAATATTTCAAGTTAAATAGGACTTGAATTTTGATATAAATAGATGGCTAAAAAAATCCTACATGTGTATGAGGAGAAATATGGGAATATCACTCCTACACCAATTCCCATTTTAAGCAGAACCCCTATGTTAACATCAATCAGATATTTTAAACAGATCGGTATTTAAAGGATTGTAAAGGAAATTTCTCTAGAATGGATAGTTTCCCCAGATTTTTAGAGCTTAGAATTTAGAATAACAGTGAGGGTTTCACGAGCCTTCTTCATTTGACATAAGAGGATAATTATGAACAAGTCAATCTTTATTTCTCACTGTTATCCAACTGGGGCCCTCCTGTTAAAATTACAGCTTTTAAGACTTTCCAATTCAACTGTATTCCAATATTTACTAGAGACCACGTTGGAGAAAACTGTATCATTTATTTAATAAACAATTTGATTTTAAAGGGAATAAAGTTCATTTAGAAAAAAAATCAATGAAAGTCTACATGGTATAATTAAATGAAATACTTTGATTCCATCTCTTTTTGGAATTGAAATATTACATTCAACATATATTAAAAAAGATGGTATCCTTTCATGCACAAAGTCATACGTATCAAAACACTACTATCCAACTAGAATCAGGATTGCATTTTCCAGGATCACATTTAAAGTAATATGAATATAGAAAGATAGTGTGATATAATAATTTAACCTTTTTTGTGCCCAAGGTCAATTTTGACTGCTGGTGACAAGTCCCTGCAGTTTTCTTGGCAAGGTTTATTGGAAGTCTTTTGCCATTATGTCCTTTCTAGGATTGAGAGAAAGTGATTGGCCCAAGGTCAACCAGCTGGCTTTGTACCTAAAGTGGAACTAGAACTCACAGTCTCGTGGTTTCTAGTCTGGTGGCTTAGCCGCTACACCAAACTGACTTTCAATTTGACGGTTATTGTTAGCAATTAATTATTTCTATTTCTGGTATCAGAGGTTCAATTTGCTTCATTTTTTCTTGTTTCTTTTTCTTTCTTAAGATAGAAACCCAAGCCATGATCTATTTGTGCTGAAATCAGATGAGCTATTAATTTCAGGAGCCATGTAAAACAGCTGCAGCTTATATAATGAAAGGCAAGGACATGAAAGTTTGTCACAGTAGAAAGAGACTGTTGAGTGAAATCCTGGCCTTTCTAGGGGATGTGCATTTTAGGAAAGCAAATGGTTGGATATAAACATGACTTTCAAAATATTCTAGATTATGGATGTGTACATTCAGTAAAACAAGAGAAAAAATAGAGTGGACCATCTCCCATTTTTCTTTAACTCAAGAACATCTGTAAACTTGCACATTTTAATGCCCAGTAAAATGCATTTTAATGATGTTAAGTATTTGAGTACCAAATACTTGACATAACATTAAATACTTTTGAGTATTTAAGATGAAAATCAAGAGATTTATTAAGGCATCAGTCTTTTCTTCGATATATTGTCATTTTCACTGACAGTCCGTTTTCTAATCTGTTCCCTTTTTGTTTGAAGATATTTGAGGAAGCTCTTTTAGTTATTCTCCTGATGCCGCCTATACAAATACATGCCACCTCTGTGGGGTTATACTGGTCTTTATTAATAAAATGCTTTTTCCATTAAGTTAGCTGAAAAATAGAAACTTTTGACAGCATGAATCTGTAGGATATTTGAAATACCTGTATTGCTCCTCTTAGGTTAATTCCTGTTTCAATGGCCACATAGTATGATGCCTGGAGAAAGGTTCTTTGCAACAGAAGTGCAAAAAAAAGGAGAACTGATAACACATAAGCATTAGCCAAGAATTCTTGAGAAGAGATGAAGAAAACACCCATTATTTTAGTCTGTAGAAAAAAACCCAAAATAAAGGCTATTAAAAACTGTTCTGTTTAAAATAATTCCTATAAATGCAATAGAACACAAATGCACAATGGAATACAGACATACTGGAATATATTTTAGCAAACCATAGAACAGTTGCTGAAATTAATGATAAGATCGTGCAAATGAGAAAGATGGTAAATATATAATCTAATTTTGAGTTACATTAGAATGCCAGATCCTCTATAAAATAATTTTTATGGTTAAAAATAACATTCATTGTATTTCCTATATTGAAGTCAGCCCTATTTCTGTCCCCCCCCCCCAAACCCCATCCCATGGATTATTTCTATTTTCTAAAGCATAGCACTTCATTTTGTTTTACATTTCATTGTACATTCTGTACATATATATAAAAAACAAGTACATTAGGAAGAAGACTGAACTTTTTTCTGACATGTTATTGTTTATGTTTCATAGAATTTTAGTGTGGAATATATTTAAGTATGTCAGCCATCAGAAGAACAATAGATAAAATGAGGTCAGTTTTTAAATATATATTCTCAAGCTTTAAAACATTTATTTTGAATCAGGGCAGGCAATAAAGTTGACAATGTGTTTCTTCAGATGTAGAAACCTGTTCAGGAAACAAACAGCTACATTAACCAACCCCCCTCCCCCTTGATCTTTTTATTGAAATTTTCTTATGTAAAATTTGCAACTAGCCATGCTGGAGATAATTTGGGCAATTTAGATAAAAAGACAATTGTGTGTCATCATTCTAATGGAACATATTATTTTGTAAGATATGCTACATGATCATTTTAGTAATTTTGGGCACGTATCTGAAAATGTCATTTTGCTATTTTCAGAATTATGCTGGCAATTAGAAATTAGAGTATCTTCAAGTGCTTCATTTTGCATATAAAATTATCACTTGTCTGTTCTCAATAATAATAAAAAACCAAAGTTAAAGAGATAATAGTATTGATTGAAACTTAATGTCTGAAGTGTGCTTGTCCACAAGAATGCAAGCGCCCTTGAATGAGGTTAAAGAGATAATATGTATCTGGTGTTAGTTTTGTATTACAATTGTAGGTCAAGAATAACCCTCACTGGAAGAAAAAACATCAGGATTATTTCTTTCAACTGACTCTTCAGGAATGTATTTGAGAAGTAGAAAGAAGAAATGGAAGGAAGTTTTTAAGAGTCAGTAAAGTGTTGAACTGGGCTATTATAATGGAATCTAAGGAATTTGTGCCTATCCTAGCAATATCAGCTGTCCTTTTTGATTAGGTATTTTGAGTATCTTACACTGTTCTTTTCACTCTGTTTTAAAACTTAAAAAAGAGGAAATCCTCTTTCTCCCTGACTGCTTTGTTTTTAGTATCTATATTTGAGAAAGATTTTCTAGGTTCCAGAGGTCCTCTTGCATGACTTCTAGAGCAGTGCTGGCTAACCTTTTTGGCACCAAGTGCCGAATGTGAATGTGTGACTTCTGTGCATGTGTGATTCGCAAGTGCGTCTTTTGTGCATGTATGTGCTAGTTGCGCATGCATGCATAGTAGTGCGGAAGTCATACGCACGAGTGCAGTTGTGCGGGATTCGCACATGGACTCTTGCATGCATGCCCAGTTGCATAGGAGTTGCACAAGTGCACAGCCGCACAGGAGTAACACACGTGTGCATGCACAGTAGGTAAGTTAGGGTGACAGCTCACCTGCTGGCAAAGTTGGCTCTGCGTGCCACCTGCAGCATGCATGTCATAAGTTTGCCAACATGGTTCTAGAATGTCTGCAGAGGAAAGTCCAGAGGAAAGGGGAGTCCAGAGAGAAGATCTGGAGATTCCTATCTTGTCCAGGATGTGCTTATATGACATACCAACTAAATCAAGGTACACATTTTTGGAGTTTTTGACATGACAAGCCTAAAATTTTCAACATCTCTGCCTTAGTTCTATTTCATTATGATTTAATTTTCTTTGGGCAGATTCTGGAGAAAGTAGGAGGCTCTAGGAAATGCAACTCATAGTGACCTCTTCTGTTGGACTGAGGTTTGAATGAATCAACTCATTAATAGTGCAATTTATTATTCAACTTGTAATATTTTTAGCTGTTTTCCAATGTTTTGCAAATATTGTGGGTGCCATCACTGGAAGTTTTTAAGAAGAGATAGTACATCTATTTGTCCAGAATAGTATATGGTCATGGGGTTGGACTAAAAGACTTCCAGGGTTCCTTTCAGTTCAATTATATTACTTTTACTATAATAATTTGGGATACTCTTTAAACAAATCCTTTTGTCTTTATCATATACAAAATTAATTAAATTAGAATTCCACTTAAACAAATGTGAGTATCAAGTGCAAGAAACTAGGTGCTGGGATCGAATTTAAAAGCATTGCAAGTTTATTCATGTAACCTATACACAAGAATCTGATCTACTAAATAGCAATCTGAATTGACACCACGTAAAAGTCAACGGACTTCAAGTAGGGCTAGACTTAGGTCAATTTCGATAGCACTCCAGAATTGATGATGCATTTGCCCCCGCCCTCAAGCTCTGCCCTGCCATCTCCTACATCAGGCTATTTAAATGTATATCTTAATATATTTCTTACTACATGATTTGCTCCTCATTTTATTCTTATATCTAATTTTGGAAGCAAAATTCCAAAATTTGGAAGCAAAAGTCCATGGTGAAGGACAGGTTGACAGATGAGGTCAGACAGGAATCCCCATGGACAATGATGTTTGCAGATGACATTGTGATCTGTTGTGAGAGCAGAGAGCAGGTGGAGGAACACCTGGAAAGGTGGAAGTCTGCTCTGGAAAGAAGAGGAATGAAAGTCAGT
>JAEANM010002078.1:0-25567 GCA_017656035.1 Myanophis thanlyinensis
ACTTCAACTCCCAGAATTCCTGAGCCAGGCTGGCTCAGGAATTCTGGGAGTTTAAGTCCACGAGTCATGAAGGAGCCGTAATTGCCCACCCCTGTCCTAGGACCTAAGGCAATCCCAATTTAGTTCATGGAATACACTTCTATAAAGACATGTTTAAAAAAAAAATTATGCACGCTAAATAACACTAATTTTGCAAATGGTTTCCACAAAAATGTTTCCACACTTGATGTGTCATTAGTCTTGGATAAATCTAATCATAAGATATTTGTTTCTTCAAAACTTGAACAATTTAACCAACAGTCAGTTCACATTCAACAATAATTTTAACTCTCTTATCATTAAAATGCCACTATATTCCTAAATTGCAAAACTATGTATGCATCTCTATGTGTTTTTGTCTTCAAAAAACTATATTACACTAATTTAATTTTAAGATAGTAGGGCATTAAATCCCCAAGCAAAGGAAACATCCTGCAAATGGAGGAAATAGATTATTTCCCTTTTTTTCTGACATCCTCAGTGACTTGTGTTGAATTTGAAAGTAACTGAGGAAAAAGTGCAGGGTTTCAAGGGAAGCAACCATCAAAAACTGAAAATATGGACATTTTAAAAAAGTAGCAAAGAGTGATAGAAAAATAATAAAGCAATAAACACATATCTTAGATAATTTGGTAAATAAACACAGACAAGTCCTCGGGTTACAACTACTCATTCAGCCATGTTCAAACTTATGGCAGCATTGAATGAGGGGACCTTATGTGGGGTCCTTGGGTTCCAGTTATTGCAGCTTCCCCACAGTCATGTGATTGTGATCTTAGCACTTCATGCTTGATTGGCAACTGTGACATTGCAGCAAGTCACTATCATATGATCACAATTTTCCACACTCTGTATTTGCTTCCCCACAAATGGGGAAGCCTGCAGGGAGTCACAAATCACTCCAATTCCCTTCAATTATCTGCCTACTCATGTTTCATAGGCACTCACTGCAACTCTTCTGTTCCACAAGTGCACCTGCCAGTGCTCCATTGTGTCTGGTCATAGTATCCATGAACCCACCAGTGCTCACTATTGCCTGCCTGTCTGAAGTACCCACAAACCCCTATGCTTCATAGTGCATGCCTGTGGCACTTGTGTAATCCCACAGCACCTACACAATCAATGGCAGCCATGCACCTACCAACACTCTATAAATTTGCCTGTGGCATTCACACACCTCCTGCATTCTGTAGCTCCTTGTCCTATTCTTCCCTACATGGGAACTGGTTAAATAATAAAAAAAAAATTAACTGAAAGTTATTTATAAGAATTAAAGTGCATACAGTGCTAAGGATGAAAATCCTTAGAAAACAGCTGTATTCTTGGGATGAATGCAAAATAATTGGATGTACAATTCTATTATGTAAATAGATGGGTCTGCTTTTGAACAATTAATATGGTTAGACAAAGAAAATAATATTCCTAAATAGGTTTAGCTATAAAATAGTGCTTATTTTCATTTTTAGTATCAGGAAATCAAGTAAGTTCAGTTTTTAAAGTACATAATAGCAACTGAATTGTAGTTATGCTATTTATACTTCTAAATTGGGAATATTCAATTTATAACAAAGGTTTTTTTTTACTTCAAATCTTCCAATTAGCCATATGTACAATCCTATCAAATTCCATAAAATTCCAGTTGCAGTCCATCATACATCTGAAATGGAGAAATTAAATTAAACTCTTTCTTTGGAGAATAAATTTGTAGCCATGACTACTTGAAGGAAAATTAAATATTCTGCTCTGGTTATTTAAGAAAGCAAAGCTCTGCTGAACCAAGGAATCATTAGAGTCATAACTACTGACAAATAATAATTTTGAATGTGCCATGTCTCTGCTTATTTCTCAAAGTTAAATTGTAGAGATAATAGTTTTATCAAAAAATATATATGGAACAAATACATAACCAGAAGCTGTTTAACCAAAAAAAATATACTTAATTTCTAGTATAAGTTACATTCTAAAAAAATTAATCAATTTGTTATTCTTTTTATCCAGAGAAAAATTACAAGAAATCACCCCTCCTTTCTAATGACTCCATTTTCAAATTGAAACCAAATTGCTCTGTAAGTGTTGTTTCTGATTTTTGGAGAAGTGATATTGTAGAGGCAGTGAATATTTCTCATACTGACTATATAAATATGTTCCTTCTTACAAAGTCTAATGCCCAATTTAAGATGAAGAGCTTAAATAAGACACATCACCACAATGGAAATAAACTAGTTAAACTGAGCTACAGGTCTGATTGAAAATCTATTCTGCTTTGATAAGTATAAAAGAATTTCTCTACATTCTGTGCCACCTGCCTGAAGCAAAATCTCCACAGACAATTCGGAAATATTGAAGTGTAAAAGAAAAACAAAACACACCTTTAAAAATCTGTTTATTGTAAAAATGTTGACAGACCCTTTAATTAGAGTAACGCTCCTGGGCACTTTTACGATACCCACTTCAAAAACAAGAAAAGAAACACATTTTCCCTGCAGCCCATTATTAAGACATATACTCTAGTGACTGCGTAGTAGACAGCTAGTGTACATAGTTTTGTATTTACTTACGTAAATTATTATTTCATTGTCTTTCTCTCTAAAGAGTAAGGTAATTTCGTTATCTTATATTTATTTGAAACAAACATATTTGCTTTTTCTATGTGTCTCGCATATAAATTAAATTCCTATCTATATATCTACCTCATTATAACCATAACCATTCAGGGGGGGGGGGGGGAGAGAAATTACTTACACATTTAGGTTTTCAGTTTTTGAACTCCAAAGTCTTCTAGAGGTTTAATGGAGGTTCCTGATTAGAGGTTAGAATTATTCCATTAAATGGCACATTATGAAATGAAGTAGGTTTTTTTCAAGGTTTTGTTTTCTTACATAACAAGCTTACATCATCCATTAAACTGTGTGTCATCTGAGTATACAGCCATTACCTTGATACAATTATAATTTACCCAATAATATAATGTAACATAGTATAATATAATTCCATGTACTACCCTCGTGAATATCCTCCCACCTTTCTTACACTTTCTTACACTAATACCACTTCTTTATTTCCATGAGTTTAAACTTCATTGACTTCCATTTTTCTATTTCTTATTTTTGTTATCTAACCACTTGTAAAATATCTCCCATGTTCTATAATATTCATTTTGTTCTTTTCCCCTAAACTCCAAGTCAATCTATTCATTACTGCACAATGAAGTGAAGTATAAATTATAGTATTTGGGAACTCCAGCCCTCTAGCTTCAGTTGTGTATGTGGATTGTAGATTGATTTTTCCATAAACACTGAATTTGTGTTTCATCAAAAGCATCATTTGAACATATTTCTGCCTTATCATTCCAAATGTGCATTTCTGAATTGAACACGGCTTTATTTTTATCTTGCTATCCTACAATGCATACATGGAGACACATTCATACCCAATAATTTTAAGATCACCTGAGGAGAGACAATGAAATCACCATTATCAAACAATAAAAAAAATTAAATAAATTATAAAAACCCAACAAATCTAAACGACCTAGCTGGATGAAATAAAAGTATTTTTGTTCTTTGATAGATGGCAAAGTGGAAAGTTATATCACTATGTTGCTCAATAGTCTGTTTGTTAAAGGGAAGCACCACAGATGGGACACGAATTCTTCCTCATATTAGAAAACAACTCCTGAAGGCCAGAACAACCCCAGTGGATCAACAAGCCACCGTCAGTCCTCCGTCGCTTGGGTTCCACGGGGCTTCAACAGAGGGCGCTGTGCGGGGAACTGAAGCGGCTCTCCAGACGCGCCGCGCCAGGGCCTCAGGCGCCCTCTGCCATCTTTCCCACTTAAATGGGCTGGAGGTTCAGAAGCCCTCCTTGGAAAAACATCCGGGGCTCTTAATTTTAGAGCCACTGTTCCAAAATGAGTATTTCACAGGTGAACAGTGACAGCATTTCTCCCAATCCACAAGTGGACCAAGTTTAAAAAAAAAAAAAATCCCCGCCCCACGCAACCCCGAGATTGTCTTCATTCTCCGGCTCGTGAGGCAGGCTTGACCCGGTTGCGGTGTAAAATCTCTCGCCTGGAGCTCTCTTCCCACAACCATGTGCCTTGCATTAGTTCCGTGCTGTTTACTCACAGGGGGTCGGGGGGTACCAGAGTTAAAAGCTTCTACAGGCTCATGGCTTCAAGGCGCAAAGGTTTTTGTTCCCCGAACAATTTTAACAATCCTGAGCTGCCCCCGCAACACACGAAGGCGCAATCCTAATCCATACTCCGCGGGACTTTCTTCTGTGGATTCCGCTGTATCCCTTTAGTGCTAACTTTAGTTCTTAACCCAAGCGCAACTTTCCTCGGAATCAGCAGCGCTTACTGCTGTGGTGGCTTTTCGCTAATTCCTAGTAGCCAGCGAGTATCCTGAAGACTCTTTCGGGATACTATGGCTACTGAAGTCTCTCTCTCTGTTGATTTTCCGGGTCTGTTTGTAAACCCGGGTCAGACTTCTCCCGACAATCTAAAGGCGTCAACTTTCCCGCGTCCTTTCTCACCCACCCTTTCTATTTCAAGCAAAATGCCTTAAAAGGGGGAAGCCCTATTCTACAGGTGAAAAGTCTCGAACTCAGTACCCAGCATTTGAAGAAGGAAGGGTTGCAAAGTAAATCCTCTGAAAGCGGGTCAACAGGACTAGTAAGGGGGACGCTGGGTACCGATCCAAAAGGTAGTTCAGATGGAGTGGTCGTTCGGAGTTCTGCATTCTGGTGTTTGCAACATCCATTCAAATTAGAAACCGAAAGTATTTCATATATAAGCTTTCTTTTCGTCATCGGCTGACACCCTTACAATCGGGAAACAGGAAACGTTGGTGAGACGTAATTTATTCAATCCAACTGCTGGATTTCTAGAGCCCAATGAATTGGCAACTAGCCTTAGGGCTGACTTCGTACACTGCCTAATCGTTGGTATATATCCAAGCTTTTCCATGCGGATTATTTCCGCAGGGAGTGAGCCTTAGGCAGGTGAACTCTTCTTTAAAATGATTTGTCTGGGAGCATAAGGCTCAACACAGGACTTTCTGCTGCAAAGACCCTGAGGGAGGGAGGTGAGCGCTGCATTTGTCACTTCTCCATCATTGTCCCTGGCTTTCCACGTCTTCCTGGCATTGCAGTCAGTGGTCAACTTGCCAGAGGTTTTTGACCATGCACGGACATACTTAGGCAGCTAAGATTCTCCTTCCCATCTAGACAATCAGCAGCATTAAGTTTGCCTCTACACTACAGGCACAGCACAATGAGGTCAAGGGTCACTAATCACTCCCACCTTGCCAGAAAAGAGCCTCTTGAACCTGAGAGCTGACAGATTCATTGCTTCTCTTGCCAGACAACCAAGGAAATGCCTGACTGCCTTGCCAGTACTGCCACAGTAGCCAGGCAAATGGTAAGACATCACCCCCATCCTGATAAAAAATTCTCTATGGGTAAGTGCCCCCCCCCCACACACACACAAAAAAAAAGGCTGGAGAGGAGCACAAGGCATGGCAAATCAGAGTGCCCTCCAATTATGGGACAGGCAGGAAGCTGATGATTCTGCAGTATAACCAATATACCAATATAGTTCTGCAGCATAACCAATATGAGACTCAGCAAATAATGCTCCCTTCCCAATAATACACAGGATCCTTGAAAGCTCATTACATTGAAGGCGTTTGGGTTACTTCTGTACTTGACAGGAGTCAACAGCTCATGATCTTCTGGGTGGCATGTATTTGGCTTTTTCCATTGAAATTAGTCGATTTCAACATGGGAATTATTGCTATTGTAGTATGTTGCCACATGATGCTCAACCTCTTATTCCTTGAAGGTGAACAACATACACCTGCAGTTGCTTTCTGGTACATCCTTTCTTTGAATTCTAAATTTGAGTTCATGAGAGCAGTGCAGGAAGATCACTTCAGGTCTGAAGTAGAGGGATAGCAAATATAGCAATACAAATGTTGGTGAACCTGACCTGATACAATGGACACATCTAGTGGAAATGGAAGCTTCATCTCTTTGAAAGGTAAAAAGATACATCTAAATCCTTTGGCCCATCTCTATTCACTATACATTTCCACTGAGTTCAAGGTAACCAACTTCCAGATTCTAAATGGGGTGTAATTTTCATCTGACAAACTGGGAACATGGGGAAATGCTGAGTCAATAATGACCTTTTAAGGAACATCTCACTAAAAAGAATACTTTCTTTTAAATCTATGAAACAATTTACTTTCAAGAAAAGTCAGTTTCATCATGGTGTTAACCTCACATCCTTACCAAACTGGATTGGTTTGTTCACCACAGGTTTGGCACACAACTATCTTGATTCCGGCCTAACCAGAATTGGACACTCTTACAGATCATAGAGCAAAGCAACTGGACAAAAGAACAAACTGAAAATATTGACATGAAAATGAGCAAAACATTATCTTTTAATTTTGTTCTTTGAAAAGGAGAAAATTAAAGCTGTGGAAGAAAATCTGTAATTTAGCATCCATTATTAGTAGCGTAGTCAGCATGAGGTTTGCATTCTTAAATTGGTATTCTAATTTTTTTAAATCTTGATTTAAGATCTTAATAGTCGTTCTTTTAGAATGCAACCTTTGGATTTAGATCCTTCCTTCACTTTATTTTGGAGACATTAATTTTATATTTTCATGTTACAATGCCTGAATCCCTCTGAAATATGCATGTGTAGGTATAAACCATTTTGCTTTTCAATCCCAAGTAGTGGTTGTATTAGTGCAAGAGCTCAGCCAAGTATGGCTTATGTACCCTGATTTTTCTGAGACCTCTGGACATGCTGAAGTGAAAACCACCCAAATTGCTAATTGAGCACACCAGGCTACGATGTGAGTCATTCATACATTTATCGGAAGTAATTTCAACTGGGTTCAGAAAAACTTAACAGTGCAATTTAATTCCAGTTTGCTCTAAAGCAAGTAAAATAGTCATGGGGGGGGGGGTTGGGTTCCCTCACATTAACTGATTGTGGAAGTGCAGCTTCAGCAGGGTTTCTTGAACAGATCTGTTCAAAGATGGCTCAACTCAAGTACCTTGGTTTTGGTTGCTGTAGCCTTGGCCTGTTTCACTTCACGTACAGTAATATACTTCACTTATAGTAATATAACCCAGAGACTAGATTTGCAAGGGCCACTATATCCTGGTTCAAATTTGAAGACAGAAAGTCAAGTCAGACCAGTTGCAACCCCATGGGCAACTTTCCTCCAGGCGTTCCTGTCCTCTACCACCCCCACCCCCACCCCCATTTAAGCCAAGTTACTTGAAGACAAACACATTGGCACACACAGAAATTAGCAAAGGGTCTTTCTAGTAGTTGCTTGGTCTCTTGAATTTAGGAAAATGCATTTATCTCAATATAAAGAAAATTACAGACTGGCGGATTCAATAGAACTGGCAGAAGAAACTCTGGCGGCTGAAATGTTGCCTCCACCTCACTGGGGCATTTGTCCTTCCCCTTGTCTTATTTTACTACATTCTCATTAGATTATGCCAGTGGGTAATTAATACAGTTTGGTGGTGTGCTTTGGTAGGGAAATCTGCTTAACGTTTGCCCATCAGACATTTTTGAAAGTTTTATGACGCGAAACTTGGGAAGCTTGGAATTCTGCTCAGCCAGCCGCTACCGTTCTCGGCCAGCACTAACCCAAGACCGGGCACAGAAGAGACACTACACGGATACGCAGCAACCAACGACGGAGAGACGGAATTGAGGGAGTCAAGTTCCCTGGGGTTGAGCCGCGCACTCTTGATATAAACCGCTTCCACTGAACGCAACTTCCCGCTCTTCTGAATCTCCCGCTGCCCAGCTAACTTCTCCTCACCGAAAGCAGAGCAACCAACCGCTGCATCCGCCCCGCCGCGGAGAAGCGCTGAAAGGAAAGAGACAGCCGCGCATCTCTGGGCGGACCTTTTCCGGCGAGCAACCCCCGAGAAGTTGGTCTTCTCCGCCCGGTGAACTCAGCCACTCGGCCCCGGGGTTTTTTTTCTGGAGGAGCGCCGAATGCCCTTGCCTCGCCGGCAGCGGCACCACGGCGGCGGCGGCGGCGGCGGCGACTTCCCCTCGGTTTGCCGCAACTCTTGGCAGCGGCCGAGCTGAGCTGGCGAAAAAATTAAGCGTGAGGAAGCGCGCGGCGCAGAGGTTCGGGCAGTCCGACAGCGCGCCCTCGCGCCTCCCTTGGGCCCGGCTTCCCGGAGGGCATCTCGCAGCCGAGCAGAAACGCCCTTCGGGCCGCCCGAGGCCTCCTGGTCTCTGGAGCGTCCGCCTCTCGCGCCTGCTCGCCCACCGCCACGTGACCCGGGAGGGGGGGTGTGTGTGAAGAGAAAAGAGGGCTGCTCCCAGGAGAACTTGAATTGCGTTGCAGGTGTGGAAAAAAGCGGTTCCGCTTCGGGTTCGCCCGGCAGCAGCCCAGCTCTTCGCACGGGTCCCGTCGGGGTTTTTTTTTTTTGCAACACCCAGCCGAGCGAGGCGATGGAATCGTCCGCCACGCGGGGGTGGGGGGGGGTGAGGGTAGACTGCCGGCCGGGTGCCCGACTGGCGGCTCCCTTTCTAAGAAGCGTGGTTACAAGTCTAAAAAAGAACCGCGGTGGCCGGGAGCGCTGCGAGGAACAACCCCGGGGGATTCGCGCGGCAGCCAAGGGAGCGGTTTCCTCCGGTTGCTGGGAGTAAAAGGCTCTGCGCAGCGGCCCGAAAAACTTTTCTCCCGCCGGCCCTTCTCTTTCGCGCGTTCAGAGTTCCACGCCCACGCGTCCTCCCTCCCAGACCCCGGAACACGACGGGGTACGTTGCTCTCTCGCCCACCCGGAAAGATGCCGGCGCTAGAGTACCGCTGCTTCCCCCAGTCAGTCTGGTGGCTTAATCCTACCTGAGCCCTCTAAACTTAAAGTCCTCTAGCAGCCGCCTCTTGAGTAGAGGAAAAGGCGGGGGGCGGGAAACCGGTGCAAGCTCTCTCCCCTCGCCCTTCTTTCTTATGGCGTCAACGATCCAGGAAGCCCCTTATCTGAGCGCGGTGCCCAAGAGGCAGCAGCCCCCGGTGAGGCAGAGTAAACGCTCTGAGCTGGATCGGTTCGGACAACCCGGTTTCAGCCAATGCGGCTGCCTTCGCTTGGAGGCGGAGGAGAAGGATCGTGGGAAGAAAACCGGACCTCCAGCGGCCTCTGGAGAAACGTTTCGTTCGTCGATCCCCCCCCAGCTCAGGAGCGGGGCGGCGCGTGCTTAACACAGCAGCGCTCTCGTTTGGTCCCATTGAAAACACAGATGTGTGATTTAAAATAATGACGTTATTAGCTTCCAAGGGCCGTTGCGTGGGAGGGGTGAAGTCGGCCGAAGTACTGCAACATCCTGCACCGCGGTGGGGTGAGGCACATCCACGCTCCCTTCCCCACAGCCCTGTGCCTTTCCCCCCCCCCCCCAGTGTGCAAAAAAAAGTGTACAAGCTCGGCGAAATGAGGGAAGGCACCATTCGGTCCAGCTGCTCTCCGAGGAAGCGCAACCACGTTAAACGATTGTGCTAATCACATTGACGTCCCTGCCCCTCTGCAACGATTTATCCACCCCTCCTCAAAGCCTCTGGGGCGGAGGAGAAAGAGAGGGCCCAAGGTGCAAAGTCACGCAGAGCTTAATGCCCAAATCAGAGGTCCGGGGAGTCACAACGGGCCACTTGGAAGCCCGCCTTCTTTTAATCCGGGCGAAAGACGGGTGCATATTGGGAATTAGCGCTCTGCCCTTGCTCCAAGGAATTGTCGACTCGCGTTTCCTAGAGGGGAAAATGTCCGTCCACCTGCTACTGCAGATGGGCCGCCTAAAAGACCGTCTTTCCGGCGCTCTGGGTGTGGGTGTCGTAGTTGCAGTGGCCGCCTTAGTCTAGCAAGGCCCGAAACCACCTTGTCCGTTTCTCCTTACTGGGCCTGCATCGGATCCCGGCAGAAGCCTGGCGACAGGGAATGTGTCGCGCAACCATTGTTCCCCTGACAACTACGCCCTCCTGCCACTTCCTAACACCCGCAGCCACCCGGCTTTCTGCCCCCCAGCCTGGCTAACGGAAAGCCTACGCAAGAGAGGAGGCGGTCTCTTTCCAGGAGCCCCTGGCTTCACCAGGAGGCTTTGAAGGGCCTCATTCCCAGTTGCGGCCTCTTTCTCCCTGAGAAGCGACCGGGGGGGAGGGCGCTCGCGTCTGGTCGCTGCAGTGGCCGCGCTGCACGTCGAGAAAGGCTGGTGTGCAAGGCTGCGAGTTTGCCAGCTGCGGCTTTCCGCATTGTTGGATTTTACTTCTTCCATGGCCAAAGAAATTAAAAACGTTGGGCGTTAAAGCTGGAGAGCCGAGGTGGATTCCTGGTCTGAGGGGGGGATCCATCGCGGTGTGGGGACAAGCGCTGCTTAAAGACCGGCTCGTCTTCCGCTTCCGGTAACAGACTCTCCTCCTCTGTCCCGTGGTGAAAACAGACCCCTGCCTCGAGCTTCACGCGGGGAGTGAAATATTTGCCTCTAACCTTCCTTTCTTCAGCCACTGTTTATATAAGTAAACATTTTCGCTTCCCAAACCGAATAATTCGTTTAATTATAAAAATACAATACAAAATAACAATGGAGAGCAAAATAAATCACATTGAAAATAAAAAATTTGTCCCAAACTTCAGTCCATTTCAGGAGGGGGGGGAATGGAACATTATTATCTATTATAATTCATTAGTGATAGATATTGCACTGGTAAGAACAGTTGTCTCGCTGATGAGAGCAAAAACAAATAGTTAACAATATATATGCTGAATCAACCGATGAACTAGTTTCACCTGAATCTACATTAGCCCAGGTAAAATTTTCTCTTTCTTAGAATTAAAAAAAAAAATGAAATTCAAAAGTTTTCAGAAAGAAAGGAAACCCTCTATTATTCTGGCTTGGAATACTTGCATAACTTTTTGCTTACTGTCTTCTGATAGAACGTATTGTATTTTAACTCCTACCTCCATTGTCTTTTATTTTATATCTGATAGTTTTAGGCAGCTCTGCTTTTTTAGGAAGAAAAAAGTATGTATTTCCAGTTATAATAGTATAGGTGTATTCAATACGAAGATATAGATTTTTTAAATTTAAAAATGCAGCTGAGTCTTGTTTTCTTTTTCAGCGGTTGAATCTTACAATTAAACTCACATTTTAAACAATTTAGGCTGGGGTTATAGATTAATTCTAGTGAGATTTACCACATAAAAAGTGCGACCCTGGTCAAAGACGTTTTGGATTTTCTTAGTGTGAACACAAAGATATTTGTTAAGAGTCACCACAGACGTCAGTGGAAATGATTTGCAGTCTTACTATAGTGAGCACGGAAATGGCAGTGCAATTAACAGCGACCCTTCCTCACTGCTTACCAAATCCTAAACGTCCTTTGAATTTCCTTCGATATCATAGCAGAAGGTATTTCTAATCACTCGGTTTCACTGGCTAATAGATTCCGCTTTTGCTCTTGACATTTATGTTCAGCCTAGAGTGACAGGGTTACAACAATCCTTAAGTTTCATAAATATTCACTTCCCAGAAACTCTTGCCAAGTGACCAGATGAAGGGGCCAAGACAATTGCGCGCGCCAGAGGATTGGCAGAAAGTCACGGCCAGCGCCGCTCTGGGGTCGGTCCGGCCCGTTTGTCCCGTGACGGAGGGGGAGCGGCTGGAAGCAATTAAGATGGAAACATTTCCGCCCAACTACAGGGGGCCCTTTATTTTCTTCTCCGGTCTCCGAGGAAGGTTCGCGCTGGCAGAAAGAGCCAGGGGAGGTGGCCGATCACACCGTTTTCCCTGCCTATGTGACCCATCAAACTTTTGGTTGGACGCCAATCCAATTACAAACATTATTTAAAAAGCAGCTCAGGGAGCTTCAGCGCAGCGGGCCGACTCTCCCTTCGCCGCCGCTCTTGGAAGTAACAGCGACCTGCCCCCCCCCACCCCTTTCCTACCCAAGCGAGGGCCAGCAGAGCAGCTCAGTTCCCGCCTCTTCCTTGCCCTCTCTCTCCAGGAAGGATAACAGACAAGGGCTTTCGTCAGTTTGAATTTTATTATCGGGATATGTAGATAAAGGGTAGGATTTGCCTTACATGTCAACAGGTGACTGTTGGATTAACGGAGTAAATTATCAACTTTACATTTGGTTCTCTCTCTCCTCTCTTTCCCTTCCCTCCCCAAGACACAAGCGAGCCAAGAACTTGTCCGGAGACCCACCGCCAGGTGTTGAGACGGGTCCAGCCAACGCTGCCCTGGCGAACCCGGGACAGTATCCCACCACCGCCCTTCCCTTCGCAGATCACGCCTTCCGATGCCCACCCTCCCCTGCCGTCCCCTCCCCTGCGCTTCTCCCCAGCACGTCGCCCCGGCTTCCCAGTTCCAACTCCGTCGGGGAACCGCTTTCCACCTCCTCCTTCCCAAAAGGGGGTAAGGGAAGACAATAGGCCTGGGGGAGAAGGGGTGGCCTTCCTTCCACTTCCGACCTGCAGAGCCTCCGGCCTTGGCTTTCAGATCCTTCCATTAAAAAGGGTGGCTGGGATGGATCTCGTGAAGCCTTTGTATGTACATTCCTACCGCTTTTTTTAGCAATATAAACCTACAGAGGGAATTTGGCGGGGTGGGTGGGTGGGTGGGTGGGTGCGGGGATCCTCGAGTGGGGTGGGAGAGGGCGATGTGAAGATCTATACATGAAATCTGCTGTGGGCCAGAAAGCAAAAGGCGCGCGTCCTGTCCTGTCTTTCCACGCACGCGAGCCAGCCAGCCAGCCAGCGTCACAAAGCTACCCGGCTGGGCCAAAGGAATGGTTGGAAGGAGAAGGATGAATCTCGATTTGAAGTCCTCGTCTGCTTTTTTTTTTTAAAAAGAAAAAAATTACGATCCTGAACATAATCCCAGGGAGCGAATAAATAACCCGCCAGGAGTCAACTCAGCGGGGGAAGAGGCAGCGCGTCCAGGAAGAGCAGCAGGTCTGACCCAGCAGCCTTCAGCCCAGATTCGGCGGTGGGGAGGGGGGGGGAGGCTGGAAGCGGTCGGCTGTTCAAACGGATGCTCGCAGCGTCTTTCCTTTCTTGGGATAAACTCAAAGGTTGCTTTCGCCATCTGGTCAAAAAACACGCGGAAGAGCAAAGGCCGGTGCGAGTGAACGGAGATGGAGGGCGTTTGCAAGGCGAGAAAGAAGCCGTCCCGAGAAGAAAGTGGGCGCTACGGGAGCGGGCTGGGTGGGTGGGTGGGTGCGGGGGGGAGCGGCTGCCGAGACGAACCTCACAGGACTTGGAAGCGCCAGGAGGCCTGGTCTTTGTAGTCGAGGCAGTCCGGGGAGTTGAAGTTAAGCTTCCAGGAGGAGGCGGCGGTCGGGGCCGGCTCTTTGTAGTCCAGACAGTCGGAGGAGTTGAAGGCCAGTCCGGGCCCTCCATAGCCAGGCTGGTGGTGGTGGTGGTGGGGGTGATGGTGGTGGTGGCTGGAGCTCTGGCCGAGCGGGTGGTGGGGGTGGGCGTGGGCGCCCGCGAGGCTCGAGGGCGCCATGGGGCTGAGCTGGTGGGCGTGCGGGGGCGCGTGCATGGGCAGGTAGGACCCGCAGTCTACCCCGCTGAAGTAGGACGAGGAGTGCGGCGGGGGTGGCGGCGCCGGGTAGCCTTGGCCGTAGCCGCCGCCTTGCCCGTACGACATCGGGTAAGAGGCGGACGAAGCGCCGGAGACGGAGCGCTGCATACAGGAGGCCCCGCCGGACGCCAGCGGCTCCGGCCCGGCGCTGGGCGAGATGGACGCGGGGCTCCAGATGGACGAGGCCGACACGGCCGACGGCGCGCTACTCAGCGAAGCGGCCGACGAGGCGGATCCCGACGCTGCGCCCGCTGCACCCGCCGGGTTGCTCAAGGCCGCTCCGCCCGGCGCCGGGCCCGAAGAATTGGAGCTGGACGAAGAAGAGGAAGCCGAGCTGGAGACGGCGGGCGGCGTGAACTGCCCGCTGCTTTCGGAGCCGGAGCTCTCGCGCGCTGGAGAAGCCTTCTTCTTGGCCGGCCGGCTCTTGGCGCCGCTGCCGCTCTGCTGCTGCTGTCGGCACTTGGCGCGGCGGTTCTTGAACCAGACCTGCGAAGAGAGGCAAAGGGAGCGCTCCGTGAGACCCTCCGTGCTCCCCGGGGGGGGGGGGGACACACGAAGGGGGGAGAGGAGGCAGGCCCCAGTCTGACCCAGTCTGACCTTCCCTGCTCCGCCCCACAGTCCGATCTACGATCTACGACCAACTCTGGTGTCACTTCGATCCCTTCTCTTCCATCCCGCCTTTCATTGGATTCCTCTCAGTTCGCCTTCGGTGCCAAACAGACCTGGGCTAGTCAAGAAATCTAGGCCCCAAAAGAGAGCTTTCAATCCCCACGCAGTCGCTCTCTCGTGCTGGTCCCCTCTCTTTGTCAGGAAGCAAAGTCACCAAGTCTGACCTGACCTAGCGCATCCAAATAGCTACAGCCATTGCTTTTAGGTGGGATATTCAAGGGATGGGCCCTCAGAAGAGAAGTCAAGAGATCAAGGGTGGGTGCAGCATCCCTGATACAGGCAATTATATCCTGGGGGGAAAAAATACAACACTCATTGTCCCTTGGCAGGATGTCCATCTCTCTCTCTCTTAGCGCTGCCATTAATTCTGCTGGCTATATCTCCAATTTCCAAAACTTCATCTATAGTTCCTCATAAATCAGGATAACCCAGTAACTCAATAACCATATCTTGAAGAGAGGCTTCTATGTTCATTCTTAGCACCACACCCTTGACTAATCAACTTTGTTTGGAACTTATACATGTACCTGAATCTTTAACATTCAGGTCTGCCTGTCCTTTTTTCTATTAGTACTGTATAGCAGTGGGAGGGCTGAGGAAAGGGTGGAGGGAAGAACATCAGCATTCCTCACAAATACATTTCTCTTTTCCGGATTTATGTATATAGAAAGTGCACATAAGAGGAAGCTAAGATTAGATATTAGTTGATTAGTAAAAGAATCCAAGCAGGACAACATATACTACAGAATTTACGCAATATAATCTTCCCAAGCCTACAGAGACAGGAAACTTCCCAAGCCTACATAGACAGTTGATGATCAAGATCTCAGACCCATTGCTTCCAACACTCTAGCCAGCTTAATCTTGCCAAAAGCTGTCAGTAAACTATAATAGCCTGTCCGCTACCAATTAGTGGTTAGTATTTTAAGATGCCTGGCATTATAAAATAGAAGGTGCATTTATACCAGAGGAAAGATTAAGATGCTCAGTATCCTCACCAAATACTTGTATGCCATTTTACTGATTTTCCAGATTACTTTTTGTTATATTGAAACCATTCACCTGCAGCATTCAGCTCTAAGCAGTATCATCCCTTGCATTCAATGGAGCAAGACAGAATTTTGATTCTTAATATCATTAATTTATTCTCCTTGTTCATCAACATTTTATATTGCAAGATACACCAAACTAATCAATGGCTACATCCACTTCCAAGAGAATGGAGATGGTGTCCCTTGTCAAATTCAACCACACTTTTTCTACATGTCACATCTGCCATAGCATTCCAAATAAGCAAAATTCATGAATCAGACCTTGAAACTCCTAATAGTCAATGTTAAGACTAGTTTATGGAAGGTGAAAGGTGTAAATTAAAAGCCAGAAAAGTAAATTGTTCAACTAAGGTTAAGATTCATCTGTCTGCTCTACTAATCTATTTTACTTCCTGAGGGAGTTTTCATTAATATAAAAAAATAATGTTGCAATACATTTTAACAACCATATTGTTGATGAAGTACAGTAGCCAGAGTTTTATGTACCTCTGTTAATATTATATTGCATTAAACTGTAACAGACTATTTTATATCTATTTCTTCAAAGAAAGACCCACTACAGATTCTGAGGCAAAGAGTTTAATGTTGCCACTAGTGCAACAACTATAGGAAAGGTACTGTTACATTCATCACTTACACGGAATCAACTCTCTTTTATATAACCTCATTCTCAGTCTCTCATTCAGATTATACAGAAGTCAAATTCATATAATATTTTCCAGCCTTCCTCACCAGAAACTTACCCCAACCAAAAGCAGACTAGCCAACAGGTAAATGAAGTTCACTGAACCAATCCAAGCCTTAGATATTTAGTCCAGAATTCAAGCTTCTAGTAATTCCATTCTTCTAATGTGCAGGCATCCAAAAACTGCTCTTCCCATTGTTAAAAAAATGCAGTATAATAATTTCTGCAATCTTTCACAACTTTCAAAAGTAGAACATCCCTAAGTAATTAATAGCAATAGCTTCGAAACTGATGAGAAAATGTGCTAATTTTGACAAAATAATCAATCACTTTTCAACAAACTGCTAATGATATTAAAGCTACTTCAATTTTGTACATAATCTACGCACCACTTTTCATACCTCAGATGTCTGATGATTGCATGTGAAATCTGTCCTGCTTTATTTGATTCAACCATACCTCTACATATTGAAATCATTGTTACATGATTTACTTGCAATTTCAGTTCTTTCCCCTCTCCTTAAATGCTTTCATTTCATGGTTTCAAATTGCCCTCAGTGAGAAATAGGACACAGAGCAAACAAACAGGAAGGATCCAGCTTGCATGGCAAAGGTGTGATTGTACTTTAATTACACACTTATTTACATCCTAAAGAGATAGTTTGGTGCCTAGCCTGCTGTCCAGATTTGAGTTTCAAATCAACAACTGAGATTCAATTCTACTGGAGGAGAATGAATTGTTGCTGGGGGCTGGGGAAAGAAGAGGAGATAAAATTTAAAAACTTCACACGAAGGAGCAAGGGCAAGGCTCCAAATCTAAATCACAAATTTATTCACTTTACCTAATTAAATCACCAATCAGAGGATTGGAGATGCATCAGAAACTTTCAATAAAATTCCTATACTCAAAAAGAAAAACCTTTAAATGGATGAAATCAATTTGATTTCACTTTTAAGAAATGTGGCATTTTAACCAATACATCTTTGAATAGATCCCAATAAAATTTATTTCCAAATAAACAAGTATGGGCAATGTTACAAGTGCATTAAGGATTAGGATGTCAGATGATTTTAAAGTTGCTTAGGCAGTCTTAAAATGCTTATGTAATCTTAATCTTACACATAAAAGAATCAAAGAGGAATAAATTAACCTTCATTCCACTATTTGTGCACCATATGTGCTGCATCCAGTATCATCCTAAATTTTATGTAGACACACTCAAGATGAGATGAGAGAAAAAAAATCCTATTGATTGCCATGGAAATTAGTGAAAACTAACTTGTGTTGGAGTGTATCCATTGACATGTGTTTAGGACTTGGATGTTGCCTTGACATTGATTGGAGAAGAGGAGAAAATAAGTATCTGTAAAGTATTGATTCCTCTAAAGTGATAAGGGAGCTAAGGGAAGTTGCCAGATTCAATAAACCCAGAAGGATCTTCAGCGTGTCCTTCTTGTCTCTTCTCTCATTCCAGCACTGGGCCTGTCCCTCCTTGTACAATTACTATTCCGGCTGAGCGAAGAAGAGTAATTTACCCCCAATAAATACCAAAAGCGAAAGAGCTGTGCCTAGACTAAAAGTCAGAACGGCCCTGATCAGAATGGAGACTAGAATGGACCCCCGAACCTGAAGAATCCTTAAAATAAAAGGAACTGTCCACAGCCCTCCTTACTTGAGTTTGGAACCAGCGGTAGACGAACCGAGCCAATGACCCCCCTCCCCGCAGACAGAGGCCCTAGTCAACTAGGGCCTAAGTGTCTCCCCAGCCCCATAAAACGCTTTTTTTAAAAGCCTCCAGACCTGGACTCTGGATTCCGGCAGGTTGATTTTCAGGGCAACTTCTTCTCGCATGAATATATCTGGGTAGCGGGTTTTTGCAAAAAGCGCTTCCAACACGTCCAGCTGCGATCGGGTGAAGGTGGTACGTTCTCGCCGCTGCTTCCGAGGGGTGGCTGAAGAGTCCCGAAACCACACAAGGCAAGGCAAGGCAAGGCAAGGCAAGAAGACAGAAAGATAAGAGGCAATCAGACCTGCTCGCTCTCTCGCTCTCCCCCTCCCTCCCCCCTCCCCCCCCTCCCCGCTGCCCCGATTCAGGAGGGGGAGGCGAGACGACCAGGCTCGCTCGTTCCCACGCCCACCAATCCCTTGACGCAAGCAGGTCGCCAGCCGCCCAGAGACCCAGTTGCCCCGTAGATTTCTATAAAACGGGCCATCCCACGAGGGAACCTGAGGAGGGAATGTGCACTCCCCGAGCCAGGAGCAAAAAAACAAAACACAAAAACTCTAACTGATAATGATTCTAGCCTATAAATATGAATCACAGAAAATGGTAGAAAAGAGAAAAGGAAGCTGCCTCAATTCAACTTTGCGAAAGAAGGGGGGGGGGGGCTGGCTCGCAGCTGGGCCTTTCACAAAGGAGGACTTTGGCGCTGCCTCGGACCTGCGACAAAAACTCAAACTGGCTGACTGGCCGGATAAACACCATATTTAAAACGGAAGCCAGACGTTTCGATATCTTATTTATTCCCATATCTAAAAACCTTAACTCGGAGGTAAATTCCACAGAAGCCTGTAGTACAGTACGTCCAAGCAAGCGTACTTAATTGAACTGGCCTAACTATGAGCGTTTTAAGATCAGATTACTACCCATGTAGCGAGCTTCTCGCCTTCCATGTCAGGTCATTGGCACTTTATACCTTTCACAACCTTAGGGATATGAAGCATTCCCTTGAATGAGTTAGTACGAACCTGATTTGTCATACACGATTGCAAAACCTGTGCCGATTTCTTGGCCGCCAGAGCTAATGGAAAGGGGAGGGAGGGAACGTGAATTGGCTGCAGACCCTCTCAATTGTAAGATTTTTGAGTGGGGAATTTTGAAACTGGGACAGCCCCTCCATCTGCTTTCATACTCTCTGAGCGTCTCTGGGTTACCCTGGGTCTTCACATACAACTATACTTTGGAAAATCAACCCTCGCAGAAGTCTAACTTTCTTTTAAAGATCCGTTTGAGTCTGTTCTTTTTAAACAGCCACATACTTGTTCCGACTTTGGTATATTTAGGTATCTATCTACCTGAATGTAAAAGCAAAACAAGGCAGAAATCAGGAATATGAAATCACCTCCATTATGAAAACTTAGATTCACGTTTTAGTAAAGTATGCTCCATTTTTTATAGTTAGACTTATTTTCAGGAAAAGCATTCAAAGATTGTTAAGAAATGCTCAATTAGTGAACTCAAACATTAGAGCAGTTTCCAAAAACGGCAGAGCAGGAAGATTTTCCTTCTTAATGCCTATTTGCTTCCCATTTAATTTGTAGGGAAAGACAGAAGAATTGGCAGGTTTCTTTCTTTTTTCAAACTTGGTGGAATGACCTGAGTGGGTCTACTACTTAATGGAGGAGAAGGGATGGAATAGGGGAGGGGGGGCTCACCTGGATACCCCACTGAAGGGTGTAGAAGATCCATTGCTGGTCCTGCTAGCCCCAGCCCATTCATGCCATAGGGGGGCTGTTTGAGGTAAGACATCATGCTAAAAGCTGGAAATATTTTTCCAATTTATCTACACACTATTTATTTGTTTATTTAGCAATTTTTAAACAGTGTGTGTATATGTTTATTTCTTTTTTAAATATTCATCCAATCAGGCAATTGAAAGGAATTCCACAGAGCAGAGGGTTTTTCACAGCACTCTAGAAGGAAAACAACAAAATTAACATAGAATTAATTGATAGCGCTGCGATATATAAACATTTTTATGGAATTCCCAGGTAGTGCAAAGTTAAATGTTCAACAGAACAGGGTTTTTTGTGTATCAGTGGGAAAAAAAAGTTTCAATAATTTTATATGTAGTTATGGTGGATCTTAATATTAAAAAGGCAACTTAATTTCCATATCAGGTACATCAATCTTCTTGTTTCTCTTTTTGCTTCTCTTTCTGTCTTAAAGGTTTCTCCTTTAACACAGAACATGGCGGATAATTCCTCCCCCACCCCCAAGGAAGACTGAAAAGTGGCAAAGATTGAAGTGTAGTAGGGTGGAGATAAGGAAACTGAGATTATTTAAAAAAAAAAAATCTACAGCCACATTACCATACAATCGCCAAGGGGCTGTGAGGGGGTACCATATCAATGATGAGAGCGATAAAGCAATTATTTAAAAGATAATTGGATTAGAAATCAAAACGAGATAACAAAAGGAGGGAACTATAATTAATTTAAAAGAGCAGAAACAGACACATTAATTAGAAATGGCTAATGATCTAAAAAAGACAGCTTTGGCGGGGTGTGTGTGTGGGGGGGGGCACTTTTGAAACCCGTATTCTAAAAGACCAGCAACAACAGGGAAGGAGGCAGAAGGAACGGCGGGGATCACTAAAAGTTTACGATTCCCTCACATCCTGAAGAATTTATTTCTAGGCGTATAGGAAAAAAGAGTGAAGGTACACTCTCAAACAGGCACATTTAGAAATAAAGCTAAAGTAAACTAATGATCCTGACTTCCAAATAAAAGTGCCCGGGTCCGGTGCACTTACTTTGCCGCCCCGGAGAATGGCTGTTCAGTTTCAACTGTATAAACCTTCAAGTTTTGTTTGTTTTTTAAAAAAACTCCTGGATATGATGGTATGATTTACTTCCAAGAGTTACCGAACAGATTTGGGGATCTTGGTGGGCTAACATTGCCAAACAGAAAATAATGTTTAGGTTAGTAAATTCCCATGTCCTGATCCAGAAGTTTTTCTTTTCCAAATACTTTCAATAAAGTAAATGCCCGAATAGAACAAACATCAGACCAACCAAACAGATATATTAAAAACCCACATCCAGAAAGCACAGTTGATGGCAGAATTAATTTCAATTAATCCAAAACTTTATAGATAGCAGGCCTGGCTGCTACCAATACCATACGCGTTTTCACACAGAAAGATTCACATCAAGAATGAATAAGAAAGGAAAAAAGAGGTGCAAAGTGGGTCTTGAACTAATATTGATCAATTGATTCTAGGCTATTAAGTTAATATATTCCAAATTCATAAAAGAAACAACTCACATTCCCAGGACTGGCTAACCTGTTGCAGCTCTTTCCAAGTTGAGATTCCATTTAGTGTTCTGCCTGGATTTGTGAGGTGAGGTTTTTTTTAACCTCTCTCTCTCTCTCTCTCTGTGCTCACAATTAAGAGTTCAAAACCGGCCCATCTGGTTTACTTAAGCAGCGTTGGATAAGTAAGGTTGCTGAAGCACAGATATACTTACTCGACAGTCATTGCTTTTTAAGACCAGGGGGGATTTCTTTGTCAGGAGACATTATTCAGATTGGGCCGTAGGCTCCTAGCAAGGGGGAAAGTTTATTTTCTATTTTGTTTTGGAGCCTTTCTCCATACTTATCTGCAAATTTACTTTCAAATATCTCTCTGAACACTTAGATGTCTTCATTTATTCCTTAAAAATTCCTTCCACATTTACTCCCACCAAGCAGCCTTTTCCTTAGGTGCAAATGTTTTCAGAATAGATAAACTGATTGGTGGTTGACCTAGGAAATCACTGATTAAATCCTGGTGGTATCTTGAATAAAAAGTCAAGGAAGCCCTGGGTAGGCCTGGGCAGGACGGCAACTGGGCCAGGCAAGTTAAGGGCTGAGTTCGAATCTCCAAAAGTCAAGTTCAGGGGGGACTTGTTCCCGGCGGATTGGCATAAGCTTGCAGCCTGAATCTCCTTGCGTGGGGAGAGAGAGGAAAAGGGGCCCGACAATCTCAAGCGTAACCGTGGAAGACGGGAAATCGCCCACTCCAAGCCTCTTTCCTTGGATTTCAGCCTCATCCCATGAACCCACTCCCTTCAATTCTCCGGGGGTGATCGGGATTGGACTCTCCCGCCCTCCCCGCTTCCTTGGCCGTCGATTATTGTTGTGTTGGGTGACTCCCGGCCGTTGCTCAATGGAGAAATGCAGGAGAAGTGCCAAACAGTGGAAAAGAACAAGGTGTCTCCAGATAATTCGAGATTTCGCTGGCCACGGCAAGCATCGGTGAAAGGCGCCAGCCCGGAAGAGCCAGCCAAGGGTCTCCGGGGGGGCCAAGAGAGACCCAGCCAAGCCAAGCCATTCGCCTTCAGAGCCAGGAGGAAAAAACCACCCCGACCTCTCCCTTCGGGGGTCCGCGGCTGGCCGCCTTCCAGGTGCCTCCGTGAACCAAGGGGCCAGAAAAGCGACGGCGCAACGCCGCCGGTGGCGTGCAGGGGGATGGGGAGGTCACGGAGGGGCAGGGGACCCCAGAACTTCGGGCTTTACCCTCGGGAGGCGACCAGCTCTGTTCCTTCCGAGGAAGGAGGGGCGCGTGGATCCCGGCCCCTCCGACAGGACTCGTCCCTTGCGCGGAGAAGGCGCGCAAGGGGGGGGGGGAGACCGACAGAGAGAGAGAGAGAGAAGAGCATCAAACGGCGAGCGCCACGAGCCTGGCAAGGAAGAGCCGGAGGAGAAAAGAGGGCAGCTGCCGAAAGTCAGGCGGCTCCTCCCGTGCTTACCTGCCGAGCGTTCCCCGTTTAGAAGTGAGGAGCAGGAAAGCAGCCGCCAGGCGGGTGGTGGGCGAGCAGGGGGTTGGGAATACCCCTCGGCGCCCCCAAGGCCCCTTTCCCGGCAGGGCTGCAAAACGAAGGACAAGAGAAGTTAGGAGGGAAACTTTTCTTGCGGGCTGCTTTCCCACCTCCGACTTTCCCCCCTTCCCCGCCTCCTCTCAGCTCAGGCGCAGCGCCGGGCCAATGGGGGAAAAAAACGAAAAGAAAAGAAAACTTGGGGGTTCTCGAATACTCTGCAGGGAAAAGCCTCCGTCGGCGGAAAGCCTTTGCGCGCACCTAAAGCTCCGGGGTGAAGTGGGAAGCAAGGTGGCGGGGGCGGAGGGCGAGAAGGAAGCGGGGATGGGCTTCTCTTCTCTTCTCTTCTCTTCTCGGCTCGAGTCGCGCTGTCGGGACGGCCCGGGAAAGGAAGGGAAAGTGAGAGCTCACCTGTGGGGGGGGGGGGGAGGGGGGGGAGGGAGTGAAATAAATCAAGCGCCTTTTTCTTTTTCTTTTTTTTTTACCTTGTCGCGGTGGCTGCCTCGCTGGCTTGTTTAGGTGATTGGAAATGTAGACTGATGAAGATTGATCACCTTTCTACTGCCCTGCCCTTGTATGTGAGCGCAAGGCAAATGCGTAACCAAGCCCGGCGCCAATCGCTAAGCTCCCTGCCGCTGAGTGACAGCCGCCCGGGCAATAGCAGCGCGGGATGAATGCTGCCTCGGCCCTTCCCCATCCCCCACTCCACCCCAGTCCCAGCCGCGCGCGCAGCGGCCTCAGCCGCCAACTCTGCCCAGAAGCTCCCTCAGGGCAGGCGGCTGGGGTTGCCTCAGCGGTAGCCGCAGCCTCCCCCCCCTCCCCTCCAGCGGCTCCCCTGGGAGGATGGACCGGCCGGCCAGCAGGAGCCGGGAGTGCTTTTTAATCCGGCGCCCGCCTTCCCGCTCGAGTTCGGGCTGCCCTTGTCGAGTGAGGCGCTCCTTTCCCTTCCCTCAGCCTCCCGCGGACCTGCGGGAGAAAAGCGCGAGAGGTGTCCTCGCGCCTGACAGGGGATTCCCCCCCCTTCTCCCCCCCCCACACACCCCCCTTGAATCCCAGCCTGACTTTGGAAAGCGGCCTTGCCTCCGCCTCCGCCTCCTGCCTTCGCCGTCGGACAAACGCCTTCCGCGCGTCCCGTCCGGGCGCCTCCGGGGCGCGGTAAAAGCCCAAAGCCGCCCCCCCCCCGTCCCTCCACCTCATCCCGCTCTTCCACCCCACCCATCCCCGCAACACTCTTGGGGCAGCTCTTCCAGGAGCGACCGCCACGTGGGCGTAATCCTCCGTCGGGGAGCGGTGGTGCTAGCTGACGCTCTTCCTTCCAGGCAATTCACAAAGGGTCGCTCCGTCGCCATAAGTCGCGGCCTCCTCTCCAAGCTGTGGTGGCGGCTGTTTTCTTTCTAAGCACCGCTCAACAAAAGGAAGTTTGCCCCATCTAATCTGGGATATTTGGGTCGTTCAGGGTCTCTTCTTCCCTGCTTTGTAAACCCAATTCCTTTCGGCAAAGTTACTTTTAAAGTAAATCTAATCCCGGGTACGCCGAGCTCGGTGGGATTTACCTTTTGAATACACATAGGAGGGAAGAAGGCGCTTACAGATTCCAACCTTTTGTTGGGGAAGGGGGGGGGGAAGACTTTCGATCTGCCAAGCAATTAAAAAAAGCATGAACTTTTAAAAAGATCTTGTATTTAGTGGCTGGCAAAGAACGGGTTTTGAGAGCGGAAAAGTTACCAAATGGTCTTTATACTTAGAATAGGAATACAAAGATCCCTAATGCGGCTTGCATTTCAAGGGATTCACCTGTTCTCTTTCAGACGGGTAGGCTAACTCGGATACTTTGATTTGCATCCTGCAAGCGAACTTGGTATCTCTCAATCTTTGTTAGTGATCTTATATATATATTTGCCATTGTCTAGATAACATTGCCTTCCTCGCAATATACCTCCAGGTAAAATAGTGTATGCCAGTATGTCTAACGGAATATGCGACTATGTACCATCCCTCTAAGAAGTTTGCTAAGGAACATTCTTGTGAATACATATTTAATCAAGCACCATTTCAAAATCTTCTCTAATATGACATTTTATTGTTCAGTAAGCTCTAACGAAGTAAAGAAAAAAAATCATTTGTTGATTAACATTACCCCAACGTTCATATAAGATTTACGGTATATAGTAGTTCTATACGTGTCCATAAAGAGGTTCCACTGACTTCAATAGGGAGTAATCCCTGGAAAATATGTTGTGGGTTGTGAGTCGGGTGGATTATTCTGCTAAGCAGAATATGTGGTCATATTGATTATATATTCATTCGCCAGAGTCTAAATTATTGATATATATTTGTAATCGATATGTAGACATTTTGTTTACTATTATTTTACATCTTCCACTGAAGAGTTTATCACTTCAATTGCATACACACACAGGCACACAAAATTGCTCCCTCCTTTCTGTGTCTCTCAGACACTCATACATGTACAACACACTCGGTGCATTGGCCATATTGAGGGTATCAGACTCATAAATATTAATAAACACTAATCCTCTACAGATAATTCTTTTTTTACATATAAAGTTTTAACCGAAAAGGAAAACTTCTTAACACATAAAGAGCAAAATGAAAATCACTATCGCGATTTTTCTGAATCAACCGGTTGCTAACCGAGCTAACCGAATGAATAAAAGGACTTTGGAAAGGGACTTAGCGGCCGCACCATCAAAGTGGAATTCTCTCTCTCTCTCTCTCTTTTTTCCTGGAGAGACACTTTCCTTTGGAGCCCCAATGAAATACGGTAACAGCGGAGGAGGGAAGCACACTGTTTCTTTAACTGCTTCTCAAAGGATCCGGGAGATCTTCTTAGGACCTTTAATAAGGATTTGGTGAGGTTCTTTTGTTGATCTCTCAAAATCAAC